>MU665730.1:106530-193211 GCA_026770625.1 Nicotiana glauca
AGGGGGGGGGGGGGTGATTTGTGTGGTACCCAATTTTTAGCTCTAGAAGAACCTGGTTCTTCTAGGTGTACTAACTCTACCATTTGCGGAATAATAAGTAAATAAAGTAAGGAACACAGAGATTTTTACGTAGAAAATACCTGGCTCAAAAGGTGAAAAAATCACGACCTACTACTCAGTAAAATCACTGAGCCAAAACAGCATTTATAAAACTCTTGTAAACCTAAGGATTAAACTCTAATCCCGTTGTGGCACACAACCTCAACTGTTGCGACAAATTCAAGTTAACTCTAACTTGAATACTCAAAGTACCTAATAAAATTGCTTCTATGAAAGCTAAAAGGTACAAGTTTAAATCACCTACTATAATTGAACTAGAATAAAAGAAAGACACAATAGAATTGGTTCTTCTATCTCGTCCAAGTAGCTTCAGGAATGCACACTCAAACCTCACATAAATTTCTTGCAAAATTGCCTCGCTCTTTTGCTCTCAATTTAGTTTTAACTTCTATGTTTGTGCAGTCCCAGTAAAAGAGAACAATCACTGTTATTTAATGAGTTAATAATTTGAGTTTGATTGAGACTCAATTGCTGATCTTCCATCGAAGTTGAGTCCTTGAACACCATAAAAACCAACACTATCTTTTATCTGGATTATGTTCTCTTCACATAAGGAGACTTTCTCTCCTTATCCAATATGCAACCTTTTCGATCAAATCAGGAGATATTGCTGCTAGATCAATAGGACTTATCTCCTTCACGTGCATCTCACATTTGTAGGTTGATCATGACTGTGCTTCACATGATAGACCTGGTCCATGACAGAGTTCATTTTTCATTCTTCAAAACTTCACCTGTTCTTGGGCCAACACATTTTTTATTTGTAAATATGAAAATTACATCTCTTTCTCATACGCTACTTGTGAGATTTCACTGGGTATGCTATTGTTGTTGTATCAAGATTATATCTTAGGCATTTTAAAGAAGGAAATCACACCTTTATTATTAACAATACAAGTAAAATTAGTATATTCACTAGGGAACCACATCTTTTTTTTATGCTAAAAAAATTTGCACAAAGTAAAATAACATCTACAATAAGGGAATTCTACTAATCAGAATAAGAGAAATAAAAATAAATATCTTCAATAGATAAATTATAACCTATAAGTAAATGTACATACTTTTCTAGGCAATGCTTGTGTCATGACCCAAAATCCACTAAGGGTCGTAATGGCGCCAGACACCATTGTCAGACAAGCCAACACCAATTTACTAGAAATTTCTTGTTTTAATATTTTCGAAATCATTTCCTTTATACATTATAAAAATAAACAATGAATTCCATCGAATAGATATTGATGTCTTTAACAAACTTTATATTAACTAATCCCATAATCATCCCAGAGTCCGGTGTCACAATTGCATGAGCAATTACTAAGAAATCAAATAAAGTACAATAACTGTCCGGAATACAAATTGGACAGAAAGTAAATATAATACGCTGAAAGAGACTACACTAGCTGCGAGTCGCCTCGAGGAATGCATCTCACCTGGTCTCCGTATCATATATTCTGCTACGCCCAATTGGCCACTAGAATTACATGTGCCCGTGCAACAAAAATGCACAGCAAGTGTAGCATGAGTACGAAAACAACGTGTACCCAGTAAGTATCCCATATAATCTCGAAGAAGTAGAGACTAGAGGTCGACTTCGACACTTACTAGTGGCCCAATAAAGATACACCAATAATATAATAAATCAAGGATTTTATACACATGATTTGTAGTTCAATAGAATGAACCAAGTATACCATTATTTCTTTTATGGGAAAGACCCAAAATCCTTTTCACCATTTATACATTTATTCCCAAGCCAGGGAGAAACAGTCTCAACTTTAATAAATTTCAAGGAAAGCAATACAAGCATGCGCAAATCATACCGTGGACGTACGACCCGATCCAACAATACTTAAACTGTGCACTGCCAGAGGGTCGAATGGCACGAACCATAGATGCATCTATTAAATCTACTGAGGCATTTGGCCTGTTCCATAATAAATAAAAACATTCAAACAGACAAATCAAGAATTTATCAAGGAGCAATTATTCAGGAAAGACAAGTTCATCTTTTAAAAGTCAAGAAACGATGCCTATTTTTAGGAATTCATTTACACGTTCAATACGTTTTAAGCATTTCAAATTGACAACAAGATTTGCAAATAGTACAAGTAAAGCATGCTTTTGGGTCCTAGACTACCCAGACGTAAGCATAATAGTAGCTACGCACGGACTCTCGTCGCCTCATGCATACGTAGCGCCCACAAATAGGAGCACACAACCAATTAACTCACCTATGGGGATAATTCCCTCTTACAAGGTTAGAAAGGAGAGTTACCTCGCTCCGACGTTCCATAACCGGCATTCCACGCTCTTTCGAAGACTTAAATTGATGCTCAACATTCCAAAACTAGCCAATAATTATATAAATCCCATTAATACATGTTAAATTACTCATAATAATCTAATTTATAATAATTTCTATCCCCGACCGAAAAGTAGACAAAAATGCCTTCGGGCCCACGTGCCCGGATTCCAAAAATTTTCAAAGAGAAAGTTTACTCATATCCTCACAAACTCAAATATATAAAATAATCTCTTAATTTCATGTCCAAAATCGTGATCAAAATCCTAGAATACTAATTTTCTAGGTTTTCCATCAAACCCCAAGTTTTCCACAAATTTTCATGCTCAAATCCATATACAGTCATGTATTTAACTCAAAACAAACATAAACCACTTACCTCATGCTTGGTGGTGAAAATGGCACCTCAAAGTTGCTCCAAAATCGAATCCAATGGAAGAAATGGGGTTGAAATGAACCCAACCCCCGATTTAAAGAACCGCACTGCCTCTAGCATTTTTGCACCTGCGGTGCATAAAATGCCCCTGCGGCCCCCGCTTCTGCGGCGGACGTGCCGCTTCTGGGGTCCCAGGCTCAGGGCCAAAAATCCGCTTCTGCGGTCTCCTCAGCGCAGATGCGCTCCAACATCTGCGATTAAAGTTCTGCATCTGCGGTCACTGCACTTTTTCGCCCAAATCGCATATGCAACCCCATGGCCGCTTCTACAGCTGCGCACCTGCGGCCAAAAACCTCGAAGGTGCGGTTACACCAGATATCAGCAGCCTCAATTCTTCCTCAAATTCAAAATTTGATCCATTAACCATCCGGAATCCACCCGAGGCCCCCTGGGACCCCAACAAATCATACCAACCAGTCCTAAACATAATGCAGACCTACCCGAGGCTTCATATCACATCAAACAACACCAAAACCATGAATCACACCCCAGTTTGAACTTTATGAACTTTAGAACTTCAAACTTCTACATTCGATTCCGAAACCTATCAAATCACGTCCGATTGACCTCAAATTTTGCACAACTGTCATATTCAATATTACGGACCTACTCCAACTTCCGGAATTGAAATCCGACCCCAATATCAAAAAGTCCACTTCCGGTCAAACTTCTCAAAAACCTTCAAATTTTTATCCTTAGCCAAATGACTTCAAAACGACCTATAGACCTCCGAATTAACTTCTGATCGCGCTCCCAATACTATAATCACCATATGGAGCTATTTCCAGACTCAGAATCTTAAACGGACATTGAAAAGATGAGGATAATGGCTCCACATATCGCACTCGGACTCCCAAGTTGTTGCTTCAACAAGATGACCTTTCTACAGCACACGGACTGAAGGGAAATTCTTTGATCTCAACTGACAAACTTGCCGATCTAGAATGGCTACCGGCTCCTCCTCATAGATCAAGTCCTTGTCGAGATGGAGAGTGATAATGTCTAACACATGAGACGGATCGCTATGATACTTTCGAAGCATGGACACATGAAACACTGGGTGCATAGCTGATAAGCTCGGTGGTAACGCAAGTCTGTAAGCCACCTCACCCACTCAATCAAGAATCTCAAAAGGACCAATGAACCTAGGGCTTAGCTTGCCCTTCTTCCCAAATCTCATCACGAACTTTATAGGCGACACCTGAAGCAACACTCGCTCTCCGACCATAAATGCCACATAAGAAACTTTGCGGTCGGTGCAACTCTTTTGCCTGGACTGACCTGTACGAAGCATATCCTGAATGATCTAAACTTTATCCAAGGCATCCTGTACTATATCTGTACCCAACAATCGACCCTCTTCCGGCTCAAACCATCCAACCGGCGACCGACACCGCCTACCATATAATGCCTTATAGGGAGCCATCTGAATGTTCGACTGGTAACTATTATTGTAGGGAAACTCCGTTAATGGAAAGAACTGATCCCACAAACCTCCGAAGTCAATATACATGCTCAGAGCATATCCTTTAAAATATGAATAGTGCGCTTGGACTGTCTGTCTGTCTGAGGATGAAACATTGTGCTCAAATAGACTGAGTACCCAGATCACGTTGAACTGCCCTCTAGAAACACGAGGTAAACTGCGTACCTTGGTCAGAAATGATAGACACAGGCACACCATGAAGGAGAACAATCTTCCGGATATAAATCTCTGCCAGCCGCTCAGAAGAATAGGAAACTGCCATATGAATGATATGCGCTGACTTAGTCAGCCTATCTACAATAGCCCACACTGCGTCGAACTTCCTCTGAGTCTGTGGGAGTCCAACAACGAATTCAATAGTAATACACTCCCACTTCCACTCAGGAATGTCAATCTTTTGGAACAAACCACTAGGTCTCTGATGCTCGTACTTTACCTACTGACAATTCAAACATCGAGCTACATATGCAACAATATCTTTCTTCATCCTCCTCCACTAATAATGCTACCGCAAGTCCTGATACATCATAACGGCGCCCGAATGAATAGAATACCGGGAACTATGGGCCTCCTGTAAAATCAAATCATGAAGTCTGTCCATATTGGGCATGCAAACACGACCCTGCATCGTCAAAACTCCGTTATCTCCAACTGTAAGCTGCTTGGCACCTCTGTTCCACACCGTGTCCCTAAGGAAAAGCAAATGAAGATCATTATACTGCTGATCTCGGATACATTCAAATAATAAAGAATGAGCGACTGTGCAAGCTAGAGCGACTGGGCTCAGAAATATCCAACCTCACGAACTGATTGGCTAAAGCCTGAACATCCAAAGCAAGCGGTCTCTCACCGACCAGAATATATGCAAGACTGGTCATACTGGCTGACTTCCTACTCAATGCATCGGCCACTACATTGGCCTTCACCGGATGATACAAGATGGTGATGTCATGGTCTTTCAATAGCTCCAACCACATCCTCTCCTTCAATTTTAGCTCATTCTGCTTGAACAAGTATTGCAGACTCTTGTGATCTATGAATACCTCATATGACACACCGTATAAATAATGCCCCCAAATCTTCGGCACATAAATAATGGCTGCTAGCTCCAAATTATGAACTGGATAATTCTTCTCATGGATCTTCAACTGTCGCGAAGCATATGTAATAACCTTGCCATTCCACATCAACACTTCACCAAGTGAAATACGAGATGCATCACAATATACTGTATATGGCCCTAAACCTGTAGGAATACCAACACCGGCGCTGTAGTCAAAGTTGTCTTGAGCTTTTGAAAGCTCACCTCACACTGGTCCAACCACTTAAACTAGGCACCCGTCTGGGTCAACCTGGTCATCGGGGCTGCAATAGATGAAAACCCCTCCACAAACCGACGGTAATAGCCCGCCAAACCCAAGAAACTCTGGATCTCTATAGCTGATGCGGGTCTAGGCCAGTCCTTGACTACCTCAATCTTCTTAGGGTCCACCTGAATACGCTCTATTAATACAACATGACCCAATAATGCAAATGAACTCAACCAGAACTCACATTTCAAAAACTTAGCATATAATTGACTATCCCTCAGAGTCTGGAGAACGACTCGAAGATACTGCTCATGCTCCTCTCGGCTGCGGGAATAGATCAAAATATCATCAATGAAGGAAATCATGAAGGAATCCAAGTAACTCTTGAACACTCAGTTCATCAAATCCATAAAAGTTGCTGGGGTATTTGTCAACTCGAATGACATCACTAAGAACTCATAATGCCCATACCGAGTGCAGAAAGCTGTCTTAGCGACATCGAATGCCCTAATCCTCAAATGATGGTAGCCAAATCTCAAATCAATCTTAGAAAACACTTGGCCACCCTGAAGCTGGTCAACTAAATCATCAATCCTCGGTAATGGATACATATTCTTGATTGTGACCTTGTTTAATTGCCGATAATCTATAAACATCCTTATCGATCCTTTCCTCTTCTTAACAAAAAATATCAGCACACCCCAAGGTGAGACACTAGGTCTAATAAACCTTTATCAAGCAGGTCTTGCAAATGTTCTTTCAATTCTTTCAACTCTAGCGGGGCCATATGATATGGTCGGATAGAAATGGGCTGGGTTCCCGGAGCCAAATCAATGCAAAAGTCTTTATCCCTGTCGGATGGCATTTCCGACAGGTCTGAAGGAAATACCTCTGGAAACTTACGAACAACGTGCACAGAATCCATAGAAGGAACCTCAACACTACAATCGCGAAGCCAAATAAGCCAAACACCCCTTTTTAACCATACGCCGAGCCTTTATATAAGAAATACCCCTACTGACAGAATGAATGGGAGTCCCTATCCACTGCAATCGAGGAAAATCCGGCAAGGCTAAGGTCACGATCTTGGCGTGATAGTCCAATACATAATGATAAGGGGATAACCAGTCCATCCCTAAAATGACATCAAAGTCTACCATATCGAGAAGTAAGATATCTACATGGGTCTTAAGACCCCCAATAATAAGCACACACAAGCGATAGACTCGATATACAATAATAAAATCACCCACCGGTATAGACACATATACATGTACACTCAAAGAATCATGAGGCACAACCAAATAAGGGGCAAAATAAAATGACACATAGGAATATATAGACCCTAGATTAATTAAAAATGAAGCATCTCTGCTGGATACTGAACCGTACCTGTGATGGCTGCATCAAAGGCCTCAGCCTCGGGTCGGGCTGGAATAGCATAACATCAGGGCCAGGCCCCATAACTCTGAACTACATCCCGAGGACCACCTCCTGTTGGTTGACCTCTAACGGCTTGACCTCCAACTCTAACGGCCCGACATCCACCTCTAACACCTCGACCCCTGCCTCTAGCTGGTTGAGTGGGCGGTGGAACACTCGGTGCCTGAACCATGGCACAAGAACCCTAATGCTGGGAACTGCTCGGTGCTCGAGGGCAATATCTAGAAATATGCCTAGCATCGCCACAAGTATAACAAGCACTCAACTACTGAGACTGCTGACCCTGACGGCCTTAATAACCTCCCTAAAAACTCTTGGAGCGGCGGTGAAGTGATATGAGCGGGTGGTACACTGTAGATACTGCATATGAGAACCACAGCCACCTGGAGCACCATGAGAAACCTGATGTGCTGTATGAAATTGCCTGGAAGGATGGACCCTACCAAAATAATCTCTACCTCCAGATGATGCACCACTGAAGCTGCACGAATAATGAGGCGTCTTCTCAGACCCCTGACCACTCCTCTGTGATAGAACCATCTAAACTCTCCTGGCCACATTGGATGCTTCTTGAACATAAATCTCGCTCCTTGTCTCCTTAGCCATCTGTAATCGAATCGGCTGAGCGAATCCCTCAATGAACCTCCTTATCTCTCTCTCTCGGTGGGAAGTATGATAATAGCATGACGGGCAAAGGCAATGAATCTAGTCTCGTACTAAGTGACACTCATAGAACCATGCCAGAGGCGCTCAAATTGCCTCTAATAGTCCTCTCTCTGAGTGAGAGGTAGAAACTTTTCCAGATATAGCTGAGAGAACTTATCCCAAGTCAAAGTTGGTGACCCAGCTGGTCTAGCCAAAAAAAAAAATCTCTCCACCAAGTCTTGGGGGAACCTGTCAGACGAAAAGCAGCAAAGTTGACCCCATTGATCTCCACTATCCCCATGTTCCGAAGAACCTCGTGACAGCTGTCCAAATAGTCCTGGGATCCTCTGGAGACATACCACCATAAGTAGTAGTAAAGATCTTGGTAAACCCATCTAACCTCCACAAAGCATCAGCAGACATAGCTGCACCATCACCTGTATGAGCCACAACACTCGGCTGAACTACCCTAACTAGCTGAGTTGCTGCAGTCTGAAACTGGGGAGCCATCTCCTCCGGAGTGCGAGTAGCGGGAGTCTGTGCTCCTCCCCCAACTTGAGAGACGGCTGGTGCTACCAAAAGTAAGCCTGCCTGGGCGACACTCTCTTAAGGCCCACTAGACGGAACAAAGCATCCTGGAGTACCGGGGTAGAGATGAACCTGTCTGGGACCTGAGTTGGTCCTGCCGAATTCGCCTGGGATGGATCCTCCTCCTTAAACTCTACCCGAGGCTCCACCGCTGGTGCTGCCGCTCTAGGCTGAGCCCTGGCCCTACCTCGGCCTCTAGCATGGCCTTGGCCTCGTAGGAGCTGCCATAGGTGGCCCGGACTGCTGATCAGCGGATGAAAAATCACGTGTTCTCGCCATCTGTGAAAGAACAGAGTAGAAGTTCAATTAGCATTGAGAAGTTAAATCGAACGACAGAGAAGAATAGATGTGAAGTTATTCCTAAACTCTATGGCCTCTGGGGGATAAACACATACGTCTCCATACCGATCCCTCAGACTCTACCTAGCTTGTTCGTGGATTGTGAGACCTAAGAAACCTAGAGCTCTGATACCAACTTTTCATGACCCGGATTTCCCACCCTCGGGAGTCGTGATGGAGCCTACTCGTAAAAGCTAGGCAAGACAACTATTATAGTTCTACACATTAACATTCAACCTCATACAATGATAAACAGTAATTTTAGCTAAACAAATGAAAAGCACGGAAGTGTAAAATAAACCCATAACTTCAATACATGTCTACTCATGAATCTGGTGTCACAATATCAGGAACATCTAAGATTTTTTATTTTTGTTACTACAACCATTGGTTCGGAAGGAAAGATAGAACTGTTCTCTAAATGAAAGAGACAGCAGAAGAAATAAAGCAGGGAATGGGGACTCTAGGCTCTGCAGACGCTAGCAAATCTACCTTGATATCCCTGGACTGAAGGCAACTACCTTAGCTACTCACCGGGCCCGGTACCGAAATGTGCACAAAAAAATGCAGAGTGTAGTATCAGTACAACCGACCCATATACTATGTGAGTGTCGAGCCTATCCTCGACGAAGTAATGACGAGGCTAGGACACGACAATCATATCTGTACCTGTGTAGTTAAATAATGTACAAATAGAAACACAGTAATAAGAATCAACAGAATAAGGTAGGAAAGGGACATGCTGCGGGGAAATATAAAATTCTAACAACAATTCAAATAAAAAGCATCAATAAAGGAGCATAATGAACATCATATCAAAATCAACAAAATAATAAAAAGGTAACACGTGTACGACATCACCCTTTGTGATTTTATTCTCGTCCTCACCATATAAAATATCATAAATGACACGATATCACCCTTCGTGTATTACCTTACATAATCATGGCACGACATCACCCTTTGTACATTATTCCTCATGATATCGGCACGACATCACCCTTTGTGCATTAACTCTCAAATCATGGCACAACATCACCCTTCGTGCATTAACACTCATAATATCGTCACGGCATCACCCTTCGTGCATTATACTCTTTCACGATATCATGCACGACATCACCCTTCGTGCGTTATACTCTCTCACGATATCATGCACGGAATCACCCTTCGTGCTTTACACTCTTCCTCACCAAACAATAGAAATAAATGTGTCTCGATAAGCCAAGATTGTCAACAAGCATCCCGGCAAGGGATTCAGCTATAACCAATCTTGTTTCAACAATTTCTTTACAAAATGAAACTTCAATTTAGGTCAATACTCAACGATAGTCAAATTACCAAGAAAATTTCATAAGCTTTATAAACATTACTAATCATCAATTGAGCATGGTTGGTACATAATATATTCACAAAATCATGATACAAGACCCACGGGCATACTTGACACCAACGTATAGATGCTCGTCACCACACCTATACATCGTACTCGATACAAACACATATCAATTAGATCACAACTCATATTCCCTCAAGCTAAAGTTAGGCCAAATACTTACCTCGAGTCCACTGACAAGATTAAGCTTCAACTATCGCTTTACCTCTCGGTTCCACTTCCAATTCGCTTGTAACTAGTCATAATTTACTTAATAACATTAATATATGCTAAATAAACCAATATTAATGCATGAAAATAGATTTCCCCCAAAAGTCAAAAAAAGTCGACCCCGGGCCCGCTTGATCCATACTCAAAATTCAGACCAAAACCTGATTACCCATTCACATCTGAGCCTGGATATACAATTGGTTTTTGAATCCGACCTTAATTTGAGGTCTAAATCCCCAATTTTCAATATTCCTAAGTTCTACCCAAAATTTCCAATTCCACCATGAAAACCCTTGATTCTAGGATGAAATCTTGTAAAAAGAAGTGAAGGAGTGAAAGAGATGAGTTTAAAATCACTTATTTGTGTTTTGGGGAAGAAAGAGTGTTTGAAAAATCGCCTCTTATGTTTTAGGGTTTTGGAAATTGAAAAATGGATGAAAAGTCTCGTTTATATATACCCCTCTCAGATCCTCACCGCTGACCGCGAAAAAAGGATCGCGGTCGTGGAGCTCCACCTTGGACCGTGAAATATCGAGCGTGGCCGTGAAAGTCTGTCCTTGCCCACCGCTGACCACATAAATCCCACCGTGGCAGCGGAGAGCCCCAGCGGGGTCGCGAAAAGTCACCGAGGACCACGAACCCCAGTCCAGAGACCTACAAGTTCATTGAACCTACAACAGCTATTTTGCATTCACTCTGTGGTCTATCCAAAACTGACCCGAGCCCTCAGAGCTCCAAACCAATCGTGCATGCAAGTCTAAAAATATCATATGGACTTTCTTGTGCAATCAAATCATCAAAGTGACATCAACAACTATAGATTAAACCTAAAATTCATGAAATTACTTAAGAATATCAAAGTTTCCATTTTCTTAACTAAAAGTCCGTTTTATACCAAACCACTTCCGATTCTTACCAAATTTCACAGATTCAAATTAATTATTATTTAAACTCCGAGCTTTAGAACCAAGATACAGGCCTCAATAGGATTAGTAAAGTAAGGTTTAGCCCGGTTTGTCTTGCCTTAGTCCTATGCCTTTGGAAAACATCCGCACGGCTATGAGATTAGATGCCCTCGTGAGACTTTGCCGGCAGCTACACCATGAATCCTCTACAAGAGGCTGCCCTTATAAGGCAATGTGAGGCGCAGATGAGTGATTATATTGCCAAGCCATATGGGTAACAATACCGGTGCTATTGTCCCCCATATTTGTATTTTTCCTAACTATTGTATTTTCTTTTTATTTTATTAATAAAAAAATTAGCCCTAGGCGCTTACCTAGTGGTTTGCCAAAAAAAAAAAAAGATACAGGCCCGATACCGTCAAGAAAATGCATCAATTCACTTCTAAAATTGTTTCTATTTTCCAACAAATAATTTTATTTAAAAATTCTTTTTCTCGGGATTGGGACCTCAAAATTTGATTCCGGACATATACCCAAGTCCCATATTTTACTACGGACCCTATGGGACTGTCAAATTATGTGTCCGAGCCTGTTTTTCAAGAATGTTGACCAAAGTCAACTTTAACTAATTTTGAAAGCCAATTTCATTATTTTTTCCCCAATATTTCACATAAATGCTTTCTAAAAACGCGCCCAAATCATGCACGCAGATCGAGGTGAGACAAAAGAGGTTTGCAAGGCCTCAGAATACTGTTTTGACTTCTAAAATAAGAGATGACCTTTAGGGTCATGACATAAGTTGTCTAAATGGAATGTGTAGACAAGTTTAAAGGGATGCATATATATATATATATATATATATATATATATATATATATTCGACCTATTTAATAGACTATAAAGTGCATTCATTTTTGTTTACCTTAAAAAATGGGTTGTATCACTTTGTTATCAAGTGTTATTGAAATACGTCAATTATATCTTTGTTCTTTCATATTCATATGTCCCGATTACTTATATATTTTTCAAATTTGAAATGATATTTCATTAATTTAAAATTAAATAGAACATATCGTTATTTAGGTATCATAGTGATTTTTATGTTTAGTTATTTAATTCGATTTATCTCGAAAGCGTTCATCAATGAAAAATTATTGTTAAAAGATGACTAAGAACATATCTATCATGTGTTACTAAGAAATTTTCACACAAGAATATTTTAATAGATCATATGTTTGTCAATTATTTCAATTTTTACTAAACATATATTCACGTACCAAAATTGTATCTGTAACTTTAACAATGTAAGATTGAAACAATATTTATATAATAAAAAACCCGAAAAATCCGATAAAATCGAACCAATCCAAACAGATATAACTTGGTTGATTTGGTTTTAATAAAAATCAAATCAACCCAGTTCATATACACCTCTACTACTAGCGATGGCACATTTGTGTAGTTTGTGACTGTGGGTGGCAGAATCAATATTTAACCTAGTTTTAAAAAAAAGTAATATAATTATATGGAAATTTTATCAACCTAGCGGGTGTCATACCACCCCACTCTAAAGGATGGATCCGCCCCATGCTTGACAGCTACGATGTCAATAGAAACATTTACAAAAACTATTGTTGTTATCTGCCGAAGAGAAGTTAAAATTGAGTACATTTCCTTGATAACTTTTCTTTTTTTTTTTGAAAATTTCCGGGAAAATCTTTTGGTTATGGATCCGGTAACCTGTTCATTATACAATAGCTCGCAAATCACACGAAAATGTAAAGCGGCAAACTCTGACTAAGGAGATTGTTGGTGAGGGAAATCAACCTGTCACGACCCAAATTCCATTAAAGATCGTGATGGTGCCGGACACCAATGTCAGGCAAGCCAACACTAAATAATTAATTTAGTTCTCATTTTAGTATTTTTGAAATCATGATTTTTTTTCAATTAAATAGTAAAAGATGGACTTTACATAATAATAAAAATATTTTTAACAATTTCAATACTGAATAACCCATAATCATCCAACCCTGTGTCACAAATGCATGAGCGTTTATTAAGGAATAAAATAAAATGCAATAACTGTCCGGAATTCAATTTGGACATAAAGGAAAATACCAATACTCTAAAGGAGACTCTGTTAGCTGCGGATCGCACATAAGATGCAGCTCGTCTAAGTCCCTGTGTCAACCACGCTGCTACGTCCACAAGGCCACTAAATGTATATAACCCTGTACAACAAAATATACGGTAAGTGTAGTATGAGTACGAAAATAACGCATACCTGGTAAGTATCATTCTAACCTCGAAGAAATAGTGACGAGGGGTCGATTTCGACACTTACTAGTAGTCCAACAGTATTAGGTACGGTAAAAAAATGAATAAATATGAAACCGAGTAAATATATGAAATGAACATGTATAAAATACGTGGTATAATTCCCCCCTTTGTAGTTTTACCCAAGATCTCAACTAGCAAGTTTACTCCATAAACCGGAGCTTTTATATATATAGAGATAGTGGATTTCGCCAAAGAGGTTGTCATCATTCAAATCAGGGAAAAACCTCAGATACACTGGCTTCTTGCCAAATATTACGCACGATTTCATGAGGATAATATATATAGGAAATGTCGAGGCATACAACAACATAAAAGTAAATAGTGCACTGTCGTGGGTCGAACGGCACGAACCATAGATGCATCTATTAACCTGCCAAGATGAACAACCGGCTCCCATGAGACTGTGGTACATAAATCTCGCCGAGGCGAATGACCCGATCCATAAGAGTATTAGAAGGAAATACCCTGCTCGCGAATCATACCTGTGACGCGGTAAAATATAAATTTAACATTAAAATCATATCTCTTTCTTCATTCTTTTCACAATAAGAGAAATTCAGCTTGTAGCTTTTTAAGAAAATTATCCGGCTCGCGAAACATACATGCGACGCGATTACACATAGATTTCTTAAGCTATTATAATATTCCTCAATTCCTTTTGAAATTACGAAGTTAAAATGAAGCCTTTTAAATTTTAAATTCTTCAATTTCAACTTCTTTCAAAACATTTAATAAACAAACTCAATCTCGCTCCCTCTCAAGGCAATGATAAACATAAATCAATGACAATATTAACGAGGCATGATGTAAGTTTAAAACTACCCAAACATAGGTAAAGCTAGTAGCTACGTATGGACTCTCCTCACCTTGTGCGTACGTATCCCCCACAAATAGAAGCGCACAATAATTAGGTTCACTTATGGGGTTAATTCCCTCTTAAAAGTTTAGAAAGGAGACATACCTCGCTCCAAAGTTCCATAACCGACTCCAACGCCACTCTAACACCTCAAACTGATTCCCTACACTCCAAAACTAGCCAAACAATGTGCAAAGCAATGAAAATATACTCTAATACTCATAACAATTCAATTTACAATATTTTCCAACTACGCTCGGAAAGTCGATAAAATCACCTTCGGGCTCACGTGCTCGGATTTTGAAAATTTTTGAAGATAAAAATTACACATAATATTACGAACTCAAATGTATAATTTGTTCCCAATTCCATGCCCAAATTCGTGGCCAAAATCTAAAAATATCAATTTCTAGATTTTCTTCCAAATCTCACAATTTCCACAAATTCTCATGCCTAAATTCATGTATAGACCATGCATTTAACTCACAATATAAAGAAATAATTTATTCCATAGAAGATGGTGGAAATGACACTCCAAAATTGCTCCAAAATCGCCTCCCCATGGAAGAAATAAAGTGAAAATGAGCCAAACCCCCGATTTTCAAAGAACACTATCCAGGCGACCCTTCATCGTGAATGTGGAACACCCTTCGCGTTCGCGAAGCTCAGAAATCTCACGCCCGTAAATGCCTCTTTGCATTCGTGACCACTGATCATGTTCCCGAAGGCCGATTGCACTGACCCTTTACGTACGCGTTTGCGTAGGCCAAAAAGCCTTAGGCCTAGCTCCCATTTTCCTGCTACGCGTTCGCTATTGACCCTTCACGTTCGAGTAGATCCCTCAGGCAATTCCTTTATATTCTCGACGTCCATGTCGTATTCGCAAAGACTAAAACTTTGTAGTATCAAACTTTCCTCTTCGCGAACGCGGGACATCCTTCACGTTTGCGATGAAGGAAACCAGATACCAGCAACAACAGTCCAAAATAGCCCGTAATGATCCGGCACCATCCCGAAACACACCCGGGGCCTCCAGGACCCTGTCCAATCACACAAACCAGTTCCACAATATAGCACGGACCTGCTCGAGGCCTCAAATCACATCAAACAATATCAAAATCATGAATCACACCCCAATTCGAACTTAATGAACTTTAGAACTAAAGCTTCTACATTCGATGCCTAAACCTATCAAATCACGTCCGATTGATCGCAAATTTAGCACACAAGTCAAAATTCACATTACAGGCCTACTCGACCTTTCAAAATAAAAAACCGACCCCGATATCAAAAAGTTCACTTCCGGTCAAATTTCTCAAAAACCTTCAAATTTCTAACTTTCGCCAAATGACCCCAAAATGACCTATGGACCTCCGAATCCACATTCGGATGCGCTCCCAATTCTAGAATCACCATACGGAGCTATTCCGAGACTCCAAATCCCAAACAGAAATCGATAACGTTGTAATGCACTTCAACCCAAATTTATGAAATTCTACCAAAATTCTAACTTCCACAATAGGCATCGAAACACTCACGGGTTGTCCAAAACCTGATCCGGATATACGCTCAAGTCCAATATCATCATACAAACCTGTTGGAACATTCAAATCCTGATTTCGAAGTCGTTTACTCAAAAATCTAATCTTAGTCAATTCTTCTAATTTACTGCTTCCGAAATAAGGATTTTCTTTCCAAATCAACTCCAATCTCTCTGAAATCTAATTTTGACAATGCGTACAAGTCATAATACCGGAAATGAAGCTATTCATGGCTCCAAACCGCCAAACAACGCACTAGAGATTAAAACGACCAGTCGGGTCGTTAGTGTTACATCTCGCATTTTCGTACGTTAAAAGTTTCGTCTTCAGTTAATCGATGTAGTCTAGGAAATGAGATTATCTTGAGATTAAAATATTTACACTATTTATAAAAAACGATAAATAAGTGTCATGAAGGATAAATGGTGCACGAATTAAAGAAAACGAGTTTCGTTGAAAGTGGCCAATTTGAGAACATATAAGGATCGAGCGATAATAGTCAATAATTATGAACTAGTACCATATGAACACATAAGTATAATGGATAAAGTATATATAAAGTATATTAAAAATAAGTTAAATTTTATGTTATTTGAGGTAATTTTTAAATTATGCTGGTAATTAGTTACGGGACATTACCTAATTAACTAATAAGTGGATAAAACTTAATAATTTACACCCGAAGTGATGTGGCAGCATAAGGTACCTCTTACTCACTCCAAGAATTAGGTGGCAACCTAGGCCTAGCCTAATTATCTAAAACAATACATAAGTCTTGTTATGGATCAGAAATAGAACAAATAACGTTAGAAGGTTTCCTTCTTGGTTTGAAAATTCAAGAACAGAAGACTAAGAAAGTCGTTTATCACTTCAACAAAGTAAGAAGCTTGAAATTTTGTCATATTTGTTCAAAGAAGCAGAAGCTAAATCGTTCAACAATTTTAAAGAAACAGAAGTTTGATCTGATTTTTGGGGTTCTAAGTTCAATCCACGAAGGTTTCCAACGGAATATTATGCGAAGTTTTTCCTACTCCAGGTATGTTAAGGCCATCCCTTCTTTCTTTTGGCATGGTCCGAATTATATTGAAGAAACACGCAAACGAACAGTTTCCATAAATTACTCTATTGATAGTGATTCTAAGGGTGTCTATATTCTTGATTCCCCATGAGAACTATTTTTATCTTCTATTCATGTGTCTCAGAGTAATACGTAGTTGAGAAAGGTTATTCGGAAGGAATATTGAGATTATTATGTATTTTTCATGCATTTCACCCATTTATACATGTGCATTGACAATGACCAGATGGTATTATATACGCGTATATATGTAAATATATGTATATGGGAAATGGAAAAAGGTTACAGCGTTATATACACACCACCACTTGATCAGCTGGTATACGTTGATGATGTTGCCCACAATGGCTGAGACGATATGATGGGATGCCCTCAGTCGCTTGATGATATAATGTACACCCATACCTATGCATGGCACGACATTTATATGCACGTGCATGGCATTATAAATATTTTCATCTATGTCTTTTAGGTACTGATTTTCATACCTTACATACTCTGAAAATTTTTCGTACTGACGCCCTATTTTATGGGGCCTGAGTTTCATGGCCGCATGTGTAGGCAGGCAAGCTGACAACCCCTTCTTAGGATCCCTGATCAGCAAGAGTTGGCATGCTCCACTTGATCCAGAGCTGCTTTTGATTTTGGTATGATATATATATATATATATATATATATATATATATATATATATATATATATATATATGTATATATGTGTGTGTGTGTTTCCATTAGAGGTTTGTAGACAGTATGTCTAGTTGGGTTGTATGTGGCCTTGTCGGCGTTTAGTTTTGGATGTATAGTTGTCTATAGTAGCCTTGCTGGCTCGCCCGTTGTATTCTGCATGTATACGTACATATGCCTTGTTGGCAGGTTTCCTTCATGAATGTTATTTTCGTAATGCAACAGATGTTGTTCAGGTTCATATCTTGGACACATGCTTAGGGGTACTTGACAGGTAGGACTCAGACACCCATCGTGGACCATCGGTTTGAGTCGTGACAAAAGTTCTATCAGAGCACTTTTGTTCTAGGCTTTTCTACAGATCGTGTCTAGTAGACTCTTGTTTATGGGTATTTTTTGCACCACATTTATATATAAGAGGCTATAGGACATATAGGATGTCATCCTCTCTTTTTATCTCAGATCGTGCAATACAAGAATTCATATTCCTAACAATATGTTATATTTACAGCGATGCCTCCAAAGAGTACGACCGCCCATAAGGGAAAGTCTGTAGCTGGTGAGACTACTAGTCGAGCACCATGAGTTACCAGGGCTCGGGGAGAGTCTCATGGTGAGGTTCCATGTCATACTTCACATACCCTGCCGTTTCTAAAAGAGCTCTGAGGGGCACCAGCTCCAGCACCCATCCATGTACATTCAGCACCTCAGCCGGATGCACTGGGTCATGAGATGAGAGACGCTATTCAGCTATTAACCCGATTAGTAGTCGTGCTGGCTCGGCCTCAGGAAATATGTGTTGGTCATGCAGATAGGTCCGTCAGTACGAGGGTTCGTGACTTCATTAATTTAGACCCTTCATTATTCATTGGGGCAGATCCGAATGAGGACCCTCAGGTATTTATTGATAGGGTGCAGAGGACGTTAAGGGTAGTGAAGGCCACTGCGACTGAGTTAGTTGAGCTAGCTTCCTATAGACTCTGAGATGTTGTAATTAATTGGTACGAGTCTTAGGAATTGTACTGAGGTGAGGATGCCCCTCCAGCATTATGGAAGGAGGTTACTGAAGCTTTTCTTCGTCATTATCTGCCACCAGAGCTTAGACGGGTATGAGCTGATAGGTTCTTGACCCTTCGGCAGGGTAAGATGAGTGTTTGGGAGTACAACCTTCAGTTTGATTCATTGTCTAGGTATACTCCCACTATTATATCTAAGATGGAGGATCGGGTTCACCGGTTCGTCATGGGATTATAGCCTTATTTTCTTAACGATTGTATGTCGGCCTCACTTCAGCCAAACATGTATTTCTCATATTCAGGCATACACTCAGGGTGTAGAAGAGCATAAACAGAAACAGAGGGTCGATCATGAGCATGATAGGGCCCAGAATAAGAGAGCAAGGTCTTCAGGTCCTTCTGGTGGGTTTCGAGATGGTCAGAGGCAACAGTACCCGAGGTATCCAACCCAGCCATCGGCTAGCGCACCCCCTCAGTTTGGCGGTAAAAGATTTGATCGTTCCACATATTCAGGGTTTGGTCATAATTTTATGGCCTCAGGTTCTCAGTATAGGGGTGAGTCAAATCAGATGAGGCCACCTTTTCCATAATGTGCTCAATGTGGTAAGTAGCATACCGGGCAGTGCTATATGGGGTTAGGTATTTGTTATACTTGTGGTTATCCGAGCCACGTTATGAGGGATTGTCCAATGAGAGGTGATGCAAGCATAGCTCGGCCTTCAAGATCTGTAGCTAGTTCGTCATCATCAGTACGCCCCCTAGGCAAGGTCCCTAAGCACGAATGAGTCATGGTAGAAGTATAGGCGGAGCATCTAGCTCGATCAACCCTCAGAACCGCATTTATGCGTTGGCAGGAAACAGGACCAAGAGTCATCACCTGAACAGGTATATTATCGGTCTCCTCATATGATGTATATGCACTGATTGACCCAGGTTCCACCTTATCATTTGTTACTCTGTTAGTTGCTAGTAAGTTTGGAATAAAACCTAAATTGGTTAAACCTTTTAAGGTATCTACACCTGTTGGGGACTCGGTGATAGCTAAGCAAGTATATAAGGGTTGTATAATAGTAGTTAATGGTCAATCTACCGTAGCAGATCTAATCGAGTTAAATATGGTAGAATTTGATGTTAAAATAGTTATGGATTGATTCGCTTCTTGTCATGCCAACGTTGATTGTGGAGAAAAGATAGTCCGATTTCCATTTCCAGGGGATCCTATTTTGGAGTGAAAAGGTAATACGGCGTTGCCGAGAGGAAAATTTATTTCCTACCTCAAGGAAAGGAAGATCATCAGAAAGGGCTGTATTTATCACTTAGTTCGGGTTCAAGATGTGGAAGTGAAGTCACCAACCATTCAGTCCATCCTAGTGGTTAATGAGTTTCCCGATGTTTTTCTTGATGAACTTCTGGGTCTTCGGCCAGAGCGAGAAATTGAGTTTGCCATTGACTACTATCAGATACTCATCTAATATATATTCCCCCTATAGAATGACCCCTGTAGAGGTGAAAGAGTTAAAACAACTAATAAGGGACTTGCTTGAAAAAGGTTTTATCAGACCTAGTACATCTCCGTGGGGAGCACCTGTGTTGTTTGTGAGTAATAAAAATGGTTCCTTACGGATGTGTATTGATTATAGGCAGCTGAATAAGGTGACGATCAAGAATAAGTACCCACTCCCGAGAATTGATGATTTATTTGATCAGCTAGAAGGTGCCAAGTGTTTTTCAAAGATAGATTTGAGGTCGGGGTACCATCAGGTAAGGGTTAAGGATGAAGATATTCTGAAGACAGCATTCAGTACTAGATATGAGCACTTTGAGTTTCGGGTTATGTCGTTCGGTCTGACCAATTCCCCAGCAGTATTCATGGATTTGATGAACTGTGTGTTCAGGACTTTCTTAGATCTGTTCGTAATTGTATTTATTGACAATATATTGGTATATTCTCGTTCAGAGGTTGAACATGCAGATCATCTACGTACTATTCTCGGAGTTCTAAAAGAAGGGAAGCTGTATGCAAATTTTCTAAATGTGAATTCAGGTTGAACTCTGTAGCTTTCCTTGGGAATGTTATTTCGGGTGAAGGCATCCGGGTGGATACACAAAAAATTGAGGTAGTAAAGACTTGGCCTAGACCCACAACACTGATGGAGGTTTGTAGCTTTGTCAGTTTGGCAGGTTATTACAGGAGATTTGTAGAAGGATTTTCTTCCCTTTCAGCACCTTTTATAAAGTTGACTCAGAAGGGAGCAAAGTTTCAATGGACTGATGCTTGTGAATGGAGTTTCTGAGCATTAAAGGACAGATTAACGTGAGCACCGGTCCTAACGCTTCTAGAAAGGACCAATGGTTACATTTCTATTGTCATGTTTCAGGCGTTGGGTTGGGTTGTGTGCTGATGCAACATGGTAAGGTTGTGGCTTATGCTTCTATACAACTAAGAAAGCACGAGAAGAACTTCCTGACACACGATTTAGAGTTAGCCGCGATGATTCATGCACTAAAGATGCGGAGGCACTACTTGTATGGCGTTCATATTGATATCTATACGGATCATTAGAGCCTCTAGTACATCTTCAAGCAAAAGGAATTGGATGTACGTCAAAGGAGATGGTTTTAGCTACTTAAAGACTATGACGTTGATATTTTATACCATCAGGGCAAGGAGAATGTAGTAGTCGACGCCCTCAGCCATAGATTTATGGTTAGTCTGTCATATTTACAGCCAAAAAAGAGGGGAATAGCCCATGAGGTTCATCAACTAGCTAGTCTTGGAGTTCGGTTACTGGACTCAGGTGACGTTGGAATTACTCTTCAGGATACAATAACATCCTCTTTAGTAACTGAAGTAAAGGAATGCCAGTACGAGGATCATGTGTTAGTTCATTATAGGGATACCACCCTTCAGAAGGAGAAGATGCCGTTTGAAATTACAGAAGATGGGGTTCACAGATATCGAGGACGATTAAGTGTGACTAATGTTGTAGGGCTGCATTATTAGGTTATGGGAGAAACTCACTATTCTTGTTATTCCATCCATCCAGGAGCAACAAAGATGTATCATGATATCAGGGAAGTGTATTGGTGGGATGGAATGAAAAAGGATATAGCTGAGTTTGTTGCTCAGTGTCCTAACTGTCATCAGGTTAAAATTGAGCAGTAGAAACCTGGTGGGTTATTGCAAGCTATGGAGATTCCGACTTGAAAATAGGAAGTAATCAATATGGACTTCATCGTAGGCTTACCTCATACCCAGAGTAAGTTCCATTCGATATGGGTGATTGTTGATAGGCTTACAAAGTCAGCCTATTTTCTACATGTTAGGACTACATATTCCTCAAAGGATTATGCAAGGCTTTACATTAAGGAAATAGTATGACTGCATGGTGTCCCTATATCTATTATCTTGGATAGAGGAGCTCAATTTACAGCTAACTTCTGGAGGTCCTTCGAAAAAGGATTGGGGACTCAAGTAAGTCTTAGTACAACATTTCATCCCCAGACAGGCAGGTAGGCTGAGCGTACTATTCAAACACTGAAGGATATATTACAATCTTGGGTAATAGACTTCAAAGGTAGCTGAGATGATCATTTGCTGCTTATTGAGTTCACATATAATAATAGTTACCATTACAGTATTCGGATGGCTCCATACGAAGCTCTTTACGGATGGAAATGCAGATCGCCTATAAGGTGGTTCAATGTTGGAGAATCTGGATTGCATGGTCTAGACCTGGTTCATCTAGCCATAGAAAAAGTAAAGTTGATTTGGGATCGACTATTGACAGCTTAGAGTCATCAGAAGTCATATTCTAACGTGCGGTGACGAGATTAAGAGTTTGGGTTAATGATTGGGTATTTTTAAAGGTGTCACCTATGAAGGGTGTAATGAGGTTTGGAATGAAAGGAAAACTTAGCCCACGATATATTGGGCCTTATAGGATCAATTGGAACATGGGCCAAGTAGCTTATGAGTTAGAATTGCCATCAGAATTGGAGTCTGTCCAGCCGGTTTTTCATGTATCTATGTTACGAGAGTGCATTGGCGATCCTACCCGAGTGGTGCCCATTAATGATGTACATATTATAGAAGACTTATCATACGAGGAAGTTCCAGTTTTTATTCTATACCGATAAATCCGCAAGCTGCAGAATAAGGAGGTAGCCGCTGTGAAAGTACTTTGGAGGAACAACAATGTGGAAGAAATGACTTGGGAGGCTGAAGAAGACATGGAGTCTAGCTATCCCTACTTATTTCCTCCTCCAAAGAAGGGTCCGACTGAGACGTCATAACCATAAGGTACAAGTATAAATTCTTATGTTGGTTATTGTCGTTGGTCGTGTGAGGCCATTGTCATTATTCATAATTAAAGTCCTGTGTGCCATTGGGTTATTAAACTTCTACGGGAAGAGTTGGTAGCGGTGTTATTATAGAAGTGACCCTACCAAAGTTACATAGATTACGGGGAGTTGAACATTCGAAGACGAATGTTTCTAAGGAGGAAGGATGTTACATCTCGCGTTTTCGTACGTTAAACGTTTCGTCATCAGTTAATAGACGTAGTCTTGGGGATGAGATTATCTTGAGATTAACGTATTTGCGCTATTTATAACAAACGATAAATAAGTGTCATGAAGGATAAAGGGTGCACGAATTAAAGAAAACGAGTTTCGTTGAAAGTGGCCAATTTGGGATAAAATACGGGTCGAGCGATAATACCCGATAATTATGAACTAGTACCGTGCAAGGTACCATATGACCACGGTAGTATAATGGATAAAGTAGATATAAAATATATTAAAAATAGGTTGAATTTTATGTAATTTGAGGAAAATTTTAAATTATGCGGGTAATTGGTTAATTACCCGATAACGAGACTTTACCTAATTAACTAATAAGTGGATAAAAACTTAATAATTTACACCGCAAGTAACGTGGCAGCATAAGGTGACTCTTAGTCACTCCAAGTATTAGGTGGCCACCTAGGCCTAACCTAATTATCCAAAACAATACATAAGTCTTGTTATGGATCAGAAATAGAACAAATAACGTTAGAAGGCTTCCTTCTTGGTTTGAAAATTCAAGAACAGAAGTCTAACAAAGTCGTTCTTCACTTCAACAAAATAAGAAGCTTGAAATTTGTCCTATTTGTTCAAAGAAGCAGAAGCTAAATCGTTCAACAATTTTAAAGAATCAGAAGCTTAATCCGATTTTTGGGGTTCTAAGTTCAATCCACGAAGGTTTCTAACGGAATATTATATGGATTTTTTCCTACTACAGGTATGTTAAGGCCATCTCTTCCTTCTTTTAGCATGGTCCGAATTATACTGAAGAAACGAGTAAATGCACAATTTCCATAAATTAATCTATTCATAGAGATACTAGGGGTGTCTATATTCTTGATTCCCCATGAGAATTATTATTATATTCTATTCATGGGTCTCAGAATAATACGCAGTTGAAAAAGATTATCCGGAAGAAATATTGAGATTACTACGTATTTTTCATACATTTTTCCCATTTATACATGTGCATTGACCCATGACCAGATGGCGTTATATACGCGTATATATGTAAATGTATGCATATGGAAAATGGGAGAAGGTTACGGCATTATATACGCACCACCAACTGATCAGCTGGTATATGTTGATGATGTTGCCCACAATGGCCGAGACGATATGATGGAATGTCCTCATTGGCTTGATGATATAATGTACACCTATACCTATGCATGGCACGATATTTATACGCACATTCATGACATTATAAATGTTTTAGAATTTACAAAGTTGTTCAGATTTAAAGACGTGTTTCTATCTTTCATGTTTCATCTATGTCTTTTACATACTGATTTTCATGCCTTACATACTCAGTAAATTCTTCATACTGACGCGCTATTTCGCGGGGCCTGCATTTCATACCCGCAGGTACAGGTAGGCAAGCTGACGGCCCCTTCTTAGGATACCTGATTAGTGAGAGTTGGCATGCTCCACTTGATCCGGAGCTGCTTTTAATTTTGGTACGATATGTTTATATATATATATATATATATATATATATATGGGTATGACATGGCTCAGTCCTGTCTTTGTACATTTATGTTTCCATTAGAGTTCTGTAGACAGTATGTCTAGTTGGGTTGTATGTGGCCTTGTCGGCTTTTAGTTTTGGATGTATAGTTATTGATAGCATCCTTGCCGGCTCGCCCACTGTATTCTACATGTATATATACATATGCCTTGTTAGCAGGTTTTTCTCATGTATGTTATTTTCGTAATGCACCATATGTTGTTCAGATTCATATCTTAGACGCATGCTTAGGGGTGTTTGACAAGTAGGACTCAGACACCTGTCGCGGCCCATTGGTTTGGGTCGTGATAGTTACATTCTCTCCCATCCCACTTTAACATACGTTAGTCCCTGAACGTGCTACGAACTGCTCTAGAATAATCCGAAATCACTGGTTAACACCTCGTGCACCCACCTGTGCTATCACAACTTAGTTGAGCACATTAGCTCGAGCTAATCTGCAGATTTTCCCTTCTATTTAGCCAAATAGGACTTAAATCCCAATTCTAACATCCGGATTTCTCTGCCAGGCATGACCATAATAATATCATCTAATAACAATAATCAAAATTTCATGAATTCAATGCTCCCAATGCATCTCATGACATATATAAGTCATGTTCCAACTCCCGCAATACCGCCACAATAGAAGAGACGCGCAGAAATTCATAACCGACTATCGAGTTAATAATTCATTGAGCCTCTCTTCCTGACAAGAATCATTGCCTCATTATCAACCCAAATAACTACATTTTCTCTTTAATATACTTCATATAAAGTTTATGGCATTGATCTCAGGTCCAATAATCTCGTCTCACCCAGTATAAGCTGCCCAAATAAGCCACCTCAAACTCTGCCAAAAATCTCATATGATGCCACAATGTACCGACAAACTACAAACTTGAATGTGATACATAAGGAAAACAAACTCTAAAAAGAACTACTCAACTTACGTAACTAATTAAACTACCAAAAATGCGTTATCGACCTTCTTCAGAAAATGAGAAGCAAAATACACAAGAATAGATATAGGGAACTGTATTCAACATCGCACTGTTGCGGCATGCAACCCGATCCAAACAACATATCTGTGGCAGCATGCCACCTGATTTATGCATAATAATCTATAAGGAATTATTTACAGAGCTAAAATGCTCATACCTGTGAAATACCCAAATATCAACCACAAGCCGCGTGCATAATGAAATTCCAGGGGAGATCGATAGCGCCATACGCTACAAAACTCAAGCACGGCTAAGGTGCGATATATAATCCGAATCTCGAGAGCCATCCTACTCACATAACACCATCGCTACGCAGAACCTTAACACATATGAAATTTATCAAGTTGTTTCACAACTCACATAGCATAATATAGTATTACATGAAATAGCCGACAACGTAGTATCATCCAACGTTCGAATACCCTCCATAAAAAGCGTCATTCTGAAATGAACACATTCGGCCTGATATATAGCCCATATTCATAATTAGACCCATCTACGAACCTCAAGACTATTCTAATTGCACCGCACTAGCCTAATAACCTTTCAAGGGTTCATAATAACCTTTTTTCCCATAACGCACACGAACAACCATCATATCTGGAATAAATCTCCACAATCCACAACCAAATGAATAGAGCGCTCTCTAGGCATAACTTCTCACATGAATGATAGCACCCCAATCTCCATACTTGGTTCCAATCTTCGATCCATCAATTGACTGTATGTCACACTTATACAATCTTCCTGTGGGACATGATCCCACACCTTCCGCACCAGATAACAACTTTGCACATCCATACTACTGGCCGTAAAAATGTTGCAAAGCAAATCAAAAATCCAAAATTGGTACTCAAAGACTCTTACACAAGACACGGATCTCCGATGATGCTAAAGACAATACCAGCTTACTCTAACCATCTGAACCCTTTCCCGTGCATCCGTGCTCTTGACATTCTTGTCGACACCAAACTGCAACCTTGATCCTCAACTTTTGAATCCCATGTCATTCACTTACTTAATCATGTCAATGCGCAAGAGTACAAGAATTTCATCTTAACTTCTGGACTAGTGATACGGTAAACACTTCATCATATAGAAACCTTTTACTTAACTCATTTCA
Source organism: Nicotiana glauca (assembly GCA_026770625.1). Classification (NCBI taxonomy): domain Eukaryota; kingdom Viridiplantae; phylum Streptophyta; class Magnoliopsida; order Solanales; family Solanaceae; genus Nicotiana; species Nicotiana glauca. Next base: position 133,437 of record MU665730.1, read on the forward strand.
AGAGAACCATTGCAACACATGACATAATTATCATACCTGCAGAAAATACCAACCTGATGTAGTGGTCTAAACCACCATAACACTTCCAGTATCCATCTGCACATAACAGGCCATAATACTCAAAATCCTCCAAATAAGATTAATTACGGCAGTCGTCAAGCCTTGCGCACATTGCCACAATTCACATGTATAACATTACAAGCTGAAGGAACTTATCCTTACTACCATCATGCCAATTCAACTATTGCTAACTGGTGCACTCATTCTGATACTGTCACGACCCGGATTTCCCACCCTCGGGAGTCGTAATGGCGCCTACTAATAGGAGCTAGGCAAGCCAATTATCAAATACCTCTCTTAGTGAACAACGACAGTATTAACAATAACGAAGCATTTTATAAATAAAACGGAAGTCATAAATATAATTAAACTAAAACAAATGCGGAAATTCAACTTCAAACTCTACCCAAGACTGGAGTCACTAACTCACGAACGTCTATAGAATACTGCATACAAAGTCTGAACAAAGTACAATGTTGTTTGCTTCGATACAAGTGATAACAAACTGAATATAATAGAAAGGGACTCCGGCCTACGGACGTCGGCTAGGCTACCTCGAAAGCCCCTGGGCTGAAGACAACTCCCAATCAACTACCGTTGTGGTCCAAAAACTGCTCCGGTACCGTAATCTGTGCAAAAGAGCACAGAAGTGTAGCATCAGCACAACCGACCCCATATGCTGGTAACTGCCTGGCCTAACCCCAACAAAGTAGTGACGAGGCTAGGCAGGACTACCAAACAAACTTGCACAGATATATGCAAAAGAAAGAAATTATACAGAACTTACACAATGAAAAGGGATGGGAACATGCTATGGGGGTGTAGCAGTTCAGATATAAAATCAACAGGTAGGGAAATGAAACTGTACAATAACAACTATCAAGGAAAAGCAAGACAATCAACAGTTGCACGGCACCACCCTTCGTGCTATCACTCTCGTTCTCACCGAAACAGTCAAATAAAGTGCACGACATTAACCTTCATGCTTTTCCTCACATCAACTCCCATTTTAGGGCACAGAATATTCCTTCGTGCATTACCAATCAAAATATAGCACGGAATGATCCTTCGTGCATAAATATTCACAACATGGTACGGAATGACCCTTCGTGCATAATTATTCAAAACATGGCACGGAATGACCCTTCATGCATTTATAATCAAAACATGGCACGGAATGACCCTTCGTGCATTATCACTCTTCCTCACCCAAACAACAATCACAACCAAATGGGGCGAGGGGATAGACAAATAATAAGAAATATCTCGGCAAGGGAAAACACAAGTAAACAGCTAGATCTTGGTAAACGAGCAACAACAATAACCTTCACATCCCGACAAGGGAAATAATCGATATACATAAACCATCCTGGCAAGGGATTAATCATATCTCTTTCTATTTCTTTCATTTCTTACTTAATAGTCTTTTTATCGTTCGAGCCAATGCTCCAAAGAATTTACAATTAATAATTAGTCCCCATACTCTTCACAGCACATAGAATTTATCGACTAACATGGAAGAGTCATAATAATATCAGAATAAGCACAAACAAGGACCCACGGTCATGCTAGACATCAGTGTATAGATACTCGTCACCATGCCTATACACCGTACTCAAAACTTAGCAATTAGCAAACAACACTCTAATCCTATTCCCTCGTGACAAAGCTAGATCAAAAACTTACCTCAAATGCTCCAAACTAAACTCAAGCCTCTAGTATAGCTTTACCCCTCGAATTTACCACCAAACCGCTCGAATCTAGTCACAAATTACTTGAATGTATTAACAAATGCTACTTGAATCAATTTGAATGCATGAAAATAAATTTCCCAAGGTTTTACTTAAAAATTCCCAAAATACCCCTGGGCCCACGTGGTCAAAAACCTGAGGTTCGAACCAAAACCCGATTACACATTCCCCCAAGAACTCAGATATATAAGTTATTTTGGAATCGGACCTCGAATTGAGGTCTAAACCCCCCAATTTTAGAAACCCTAGGCTCTACCCTAAATTCCCAAATTTCCCCATTAAAATCTTAGTTTTGAAGTTGAAATTATGTTTAAAGATGTTAAGGAGTGAAGAAAATAAGTTAGAAATCACTTACCAAGCGTTTTGAAGAAAGAGAATCGTTTGGAAAATCCCCTCTTATATATTGGATTTTGAAAAAGTGAAAAATGACTGAAAATCCCAACTTTATATACTTTACTGAAGGCTGGCGCGGACCGCACAAAGATGCACCACGGCCGCGCCGAGGAAGGGAATAAAAATGACTCTCTGAACCTACCCAGCGCAGACCGCACTGATTTGGTGCGCGGTCGCGCTAGTTGAATGGATCCAAGTCCTGCTCTCTGAATCTCCCAGCGCGGACCACACTGATTTGGTGGGCGGTCGCGCTGGTCAACCTTAGCCCATGGCTCTCTGAACCCAAGCCACGCGGACCACGCAGAAAGTTACTGCGGCCGCGCGGTTTCAGCGCTGACCGCGTGGTTTTGACCGCGGGCGCGCTGGGGCCTGCATCATCCTGAACCTGCAACCTCAGAATATTTCTAAGCCTAAGACCTCCCGGGACCCACTCAAAACTCACCCGAGCCCTCGGGGCTCCAAACCGAACATACATATAATCTAAAATACATACTACGGACTCATCCGTGCGTTCATATCGCCCAAAACAACATCATAAGCATCAAATTAGGCCTCAAGACCCATGATTTCCTTCCAAATTTTTCCATGAACATCAAATTTACAGTTTCTAGCTCAAAACACGTCAAATGACGTCAAAAATAAACCAAACTTTACAGCAATTGCTTAGACCATATATAAGACATGTACCGGGCGTCGCAACCAAAATACGAGCCCGGTACCACAGTCTTTTAATCAAATATCACTTTCGAATTCTTTAATTATTTTCAGAAAACAGTTTCACAAAGAAAATTCATTTCTCGGACTTGGGACCTCAGAATTTGATTCCGGACACACACCCAAGTCTCATATTTTTCTACAGACCCTCCAGGACTGTCGAATCATGAGTCTGGGTCCGTTTTCCCAAAACATTGACCGGAGTCAAACATAATCAATTAAAACATCAGAATTTATTATTTTTCACACAAATTTTGCATTTAAACTTTCCGGCTACGCGCCCGGACTGCGCACACAACTCGAGGCAACCCCCAAGTGAGGTTTTCACGGCCTTAGAAGTACAGAGTGAGTAGGAATACATATGATGACCCTTTGGGTCGTCACATTCTCCACCTCTAAAACAACCGTTCGTCCTCGAACGGACAAAATAAAGAAGTACCTGAGTCAGGAAAAAGATGGGGATAACGGCTCCGCATATCAGGCTCGGACTCCCAGGTCGATGCCTCAAGAGGCTGACCTCTCCACTGGACACGCACTGAAGGAAAACTCTTCGACCTCAACTGTCAAACCTGCCGGTCTAGAATGACTACTGGCTCCTCCTCATAAGACAGATCCTTGTCCAATTGGACCGTACTAAAGTCTAACACATGGGTAGGATCGCCGTGATACCTCCGAAGCATAGATACATGGAAAACTGGATGCACGGCAGATAAGCTAGGTTTCAATGCAAGTCTATAAGCCACCTCTCCTACTCGGTCAAGAATCTCAAACGGGCTAATGCACCTAGGGCTAAGCTTGCCCTTGTTCTCGAACCTCATCACGCCTTTCATAGGCAACACTCGGAGCAATACCCACTCACCAACCATGAAAGCTACATCTCGGACCTTACGTTCTGCATAAGTCTTCTGCCTAGACTGAGCTTAACGAAGCCTCTCTTGAATGATCTTGACCTTATCTAAGGCCTCCTGAACTAAGTCTATACCCAACAACCGAGCCTCTCCCAGCTCAAACCATCCTACTGGAGACCGACATTGCTAACCATACAACGCCTCATATGGAGCCATCTGAATGCTGGAGTGGTAGCTGTTGTTGTAGGCGAACTCTGCTAAAGACAAAAACTGGTCCCACGAGCCTCCAAAATCAATGACATAGGCTCGGAGCATATCCTCCAATATCTGAATAGTCCTCTCGGACTGACCGTCTATCTGAGGATGAAATGTTGTACTCAACTCAACCTGGGTGCCCAACTCTCGCTGAACCGCTCTCCAGAATCGCGAGGTAAACTGCGTACCCCGATCCTAAATGATAGATACCGGCACACCATGAAGGCGAACAATCTCCTGAATATAAATCTCGGCTAACCTCTCGGATGAATAGGAGACTGCCACAGGGATGAAATGTGCTAACTTGGTCAACCTATCAATAATAACCCATATTGCATCGAACTTCTTCCAAGTCAATGGAAGTCCAGTAACAAAGTCCATGGTAATCCTCTCCCACTTCCACTCGGGAAGCTCAATCCTCTGAAACAAACCACCAGGTCCCTGATGCTCATACTTAACTTGCTGGCAGTTCAAACATCGAGCCACATATGCGACAATATCTTTCTTCATCCTACGCCACCAATAATGCTGCCGCAAGTCCTGATACATCTTCGCGGCGCCCGTGTGAATAGAATACCGAGAACTATAGGCATCCGCTAAGATCGACTCTTGAATCCCATCGACATTGGGCACACAAACTCGTCCCTGCTATCTCAAAACACCATCATAATCTAAGGTCACCTTCGTGGCACCTCCACGCTGCATTGTGTCCCTCAAGACACACAAATAGGGGTCATCAAACTGCCGATCACGGATACGCTCCAATAATGAAGAACGAGCACCATGCATGCCAACACTCTGCTAGGCTCAGAAATGTCCAACCTCACAAATCGATTGGCCAAGGCCTGAATATCCAAAGCAAGCGGTCTCTGGCTGACCCAAATATAAGCAAGACTACCCATGCTGGCGGACTTCCTACTCAATGCATCGGCCACCACATTGGCCTTCCCCGGGTGATACAAGATAGTGACATCATAATCCTTCAATAGCTCCAACTATCTCCTCTGCCTCACATTCAACTCTTTCTGCTTGAACAGATACTGAAGACTCTTATGATCCGTGTACACCTCACATGTCACACCATATAGATAATGCCTCCAAATCTTTAAGGCGTGAACAATGGCCGCCAACTCTAAATCATGCACCGGATAGTTCTTCTCATGAATTTTTAGCTACCTCAAAGCATAAGCTATAACCTTGCCATCCTGCATCAATAATGCGCCAAGATAATTACGGGAAGCATCACAGTAGACGGTATAAGGCCCTGAACCTGTGGGCAAAACCAATATCGGCGCCGTAGTCAGAGCTGTTCCTCGCACTCATCCGACCATCTGAACTGGGCACCGTTTTGGGTCAATCTAGTTATCGGGGTTGCGATAGACGAAAACCCCTCCACAAACTGATGGTAGTAACCTGCTAACCCGAAGAAACTCCGAATCTCTGTCGCTGAAGCTGGTTTAAGCCAGTTCTTGACTGCCTCTATCTTCTTCAGGTCCACCTAAATACCCTTTTCTGATTCAACGTGACCTAGAAATGTAATCGAACTCCACAAGAACTCGCACTTCGAGCTCGCACTTCGAGAACTTAGCATATAACTGGCTATCCTTCAAAGTCTGAAGAACTACTCTGAGGTGCTGCTCGTTCTCCTCCTGGCTGTGGGAGTACACCAGAATATCATCAATAAAGACTATCACGAACAAGTCCAAGTACGGCCTGAATACCCGGTTCATCAACTCCATGAATGCTGCTGGGGCAATGGTCAACCCAAATGACATGACCAAAAACTCATAGTGTCCATGCCGGGCGTAGAATGCTGTCTTAGGGACATCGGACGCCCTAATCCTCAACTAGTGGTAGCCAGATCTGAAGTCTATCTTTGAAAACACCCTCGCACCCTGAAGCTGGTCGAACAAATCGTCAATCCTCGGCAACGGATACTTATTCTTGATCGTCACTTTGTTCAATTGCTGGTAATCAATGTACATCCTTATCGAACCATCCTTTTTCTTCACAAATAATACCGGCACACCCCAAGGAGAAACACTAGGTTTGATAAAACCCTTCTCCAGCAAATCCTGCAACTGGTCCTTTAACTCCTTCAACTCTGTCAGGGTCATGCGATACGGCAGAATAGAGATGGGTTGTGTGCCCGGAGCCAGATCAATACAAAAATCAATATCCCTGTCGGGCGGCATACCCAGCAGGTCTGAAGGAAAAACCTCGGGGAACTCCCAAACAATAGGAACAGAATCAATAGAAGGGACCTCTGCACTGGAATCGTGAACATACGCCAAGTAAGCTAAACACCCCTTCTCGACCATGCGTCAAGCCTTCACATATTAAATAACACTGCGGGTGGTACGACCTGGGGTCCCTCTCCACTCTAAACAGGGCAAATCTGGCAAAGCCAAGGTCACGGTCTTGGCATGGTAATCCAAAATAGCATGATACGGGGACAACCAATCCATCCCCAATATAACGTCGAAATCCACCATGTCTAAGAGAAATAAATCAACACGGGTCTCTTGACCCTCAAACACTACCACACAGGAATGATGAACTCAGTCGACCACTATAGAATCACCCACCGGTGTAGATACATAAATAGGAATACCCAAAGCATCACTAGGCATAACTAGTCAGGGTGCAAAATTGGACGACACATACGAATATGTAGCCCCAGGGTCAAATAGTAATGAAGCATCTCTATCACAGACCAGAATAGTACCTGTAATAACAACATCTGAGGACTCAGCCTCCAGCCTGGCTGGCAAAGCATAACACCGGGGGCTGGGCCCCACCTCCCTGAGCCATGTCTCTGGCATGATCGGCTACTGGCTGACCCCTAGCTCTGGCGGTCCGAGCTCTACCTCTACAGTCTCTACCTCCACCTCTATGATCCCTACCCCCACCTCTAGCTGGTTGGGCAAGCTGTGCATCACCTGGTGCCTGAACCATGGGGCGAGGACCATGCTGCTGAGAACTACCTGAGGCACGAGGGCAGAATCTAACAATGTGACTCGGGTCACCACAACCATAACAAGCCCTCGGCTACTGAGACTGCTGGCCCTGTCGACCTGAATGTTCTCCCCGAAAGCTCTGAAGTGGCAGTGCATTGATGGGCTGCTGATCAGAATAATACTGCTGAGAACCACCACCGCCTGGAGTACCATGAGAGACCTGGAGTGCTGACTGAAAGGGCCTCGGTGGATGGCCTCTACCATAAGAATCCCTACCTCCAGATGAGGTACCACTGAACCTACCAGAATGACGAGGCCTCTTATCCGACCCCTGACCACCTCCTCGTGTAAAAGCCATCTTAACTCTACGGGCCGTATTGACCACCTCCTGAAAAGAAATCTCACTCCCGGCTCCCATAGCCATCTGGAGACGGATCGGGTGAATCAACCCATCGATAAACCTCTACACCCTCTTTTTCTCGGTGGGGAGTATAACAATAGCATGGCGTGCCAGATCAATAAAATGGGTCTCATACTGTGTGACTGTCATAGTGCCCTGCTGGAGGCGCTCGAACTGCCTGCGGAGAGCCTCTCGCTGAGTAACTGGGAGAAACTTCTCTAAAAACAACTCTGCAAACAGATCCCAAGTCAGTGATGGCAACCCTACTGGCTTGGATAAACAATAGTCCCTCCACCAAGTCTTGGCAGATCCTGCTAGACGAAAGGTGGCAAAGTCGACCCCATTGGTCTCCATAATACCCATGGTCCGGAGAACCTCATGGCAACTGAACAAGAAATCCTGTGGGTCCTCTGTAGAAGTAACGCTGAATGTGGTGGTGAAGAGCTTGGTGAACCTATCAAGCCCCCACAAAGCATCCGCGGACATAGCTGCTTCGTCACCGGTCTGAGCCGCAATACCCAGCTGAACTGTCACAGCCGGTTGAACCACGGGAACCTAAGCCTGGGGAGTTACCTACTTCGGAGTACGTGTAGTAGGAGTTTGAACTCCTCCTCCATCCTGAGAAGTGGCTGTTGCTACTGGAAGCAAACCCGCTCTAGTGACGCTCTCCATAAAGCCTGCTAGTCTGACTAAGGCATCCTGAAGATCTGGGGTGACCATAAATCCTCCTGGGACCTGAGTTGGGCCTACCGGAGCTGCTGGGGATGGAACGTCCTCATCATAATCAATATGAGGCTCCAGCTCTAGGACTGCTGCCCGGGGCTGAGCTCTGCCCCTTCCTCGGCCTGCGGCATGGCCTCGGCCTCGACCTCTGCCCCTCGTAGGAGCTACAGCTGGAGGCTCGACGTGTTCTCATCATCTGTGAATGAACAGAGTAGAAGGACAATCAGTATTTGAGAGACAGAATCGCACGACAAGAAGGAAGAAAAGTGGAATTTTCCTAACTCCGTAGCCTTTGGGGGATAAATACAGACGTCTTTGTGCCGATCCCTCAGACTCTACCAAGCTTTTCCATGAGTAGAGAGACCTATTTAACCTAGTGCTCTAATACCAACTTGTCACGACCCGGATTTTCCACCCTCGAGAGTCGTGATGGTCCCTACTAATAGGAGCTAGGCAAGCCAATTATCAAATACCTCTCTTAGCGAACATCGACAATATTAACAACAACGAAGCATTTTATAAATAAAGTGGAAGTCTTAAATATAATTAAACTAAAACAAATGTGGAAATTCAACTTCAAACTCTACCCAAGACTGGAGTCACTAACTCACGAACGTCTATAGAATACTGCATACAAAGTCTGAACAAAGTACAATGTTTTTTGCTTCGATACAAGTGATAACAAACTGAATATAATAGGAAGGGACTCCGGCCTACGGACGTCGGCTAGGCTACCTCAAAAGCCCCTGGGCTGAAGACAGCTCCCAATCAACTACTGTTGTGGTCCAAAAACTGCTCCGGTACCGTAATCTGTGCAAAAGAGCACAGAAATGTAGCATCAGCACAACCGACCCCATGTGCTCGTAAGTGCCTGGCCTAACCCCTTCGAAGTAGTGACGAGGCTAGACAGGACTACCAAACAAACCTGTACAGATATATGCAAAAGAAGGAAAATATACAGAACTTACACAGTTAAGAGGGAGGGGAACATGCTATGGGGGTGTAGCAGTTCAGATATAAAATCAACAGGTAGGGAAATGAAACAGTACAATAACAACTATAAAGGAAAAGCAAGACAATCAATAGTTGCAAGGCACCATCCTTCGTGCTTTCACACTTGTTGTCACCGAAAGAGTCAAATAAAGTGCACGACATTAACCTTCGTGCTTTTCATCACATCAACTCCCATTTTAGGGCACGGAATGTTCCTTTGTGCATTACCAATCAAAACAAAGCACGGAATGACCCTTCGTGCATAAATATTCGCAACATGGCACAGAATGACCCTTCGTGCATAATTATTCAAAACATGACACGGAATGACCTTCGTGCAATTATAATCAAAACATGGCACGAAATGACCCTTCGTGCATTATCAATCTTCCTCACCCAAATAGCAATCACAACCAAACGGGGCGAGGGGATAGACAAATAATAAGAAACATCTCGGCAAAGGAAAACACAAGTAAACAGCTAGATCCCGACAAGGGAGCAACAACAATAACCTTCACATCCCGGGAAGGGAAATAATCGATATACACAAACCATCCCGGTAATGGATTAATCATATCTCTTTCTATTTCTTTCATTTCTTACTCAATAGTCTTTTTATCGTTCGAGCCAACGCTCCAAAGAATTTACAATTTATAATTAGTTCCCATACTCTTCACAGTACATAGAATTCATCAACTAACATGGAAGAGTCATAATAATATCAGAATAAGTACAAGCAAGGACCCACGGTCATGCTAGACACCAGTGTATCGATACTAATCACCATGCCTATACACTGTACTCAACACTTAGCAATTAGCAAACAACACTCTAATCTTATTCCCTCAAGCCAAAGTTAGATCAAACACTTACCTCAAATGCTCCAAACTCAACTCAAGCCTCTAGTATAGCTTTACCCCTCGAATTCACCACCAAAACGCTCAAATCTAGTCACAAATTACTTGAATGTATTACCAAATGCTACTTGAATCAATTTGAATGCATAAAAATGAATTTCCTAAGGTTTTACTCAAAAATTTCCAAAATGCCCCCGGACCCACGTGGTCAAAACCCGAGGTTCCAACCAAAACCCGATTACCCATTTCCCCATGAACTCAGATATATAAGTTATTTTGGAATCAGACCTCAAATTGAGGTCTAAAACCCCCCAATTTTAGAAACCCTAGGCTCTACCATAAATTCCCAAATTTCCCCATTAAAATCTGAGTTTTGAAGTTGAAATTATGTTTAAAGATGTTAAGGAGTGAATAAATAAGTTAGAAATCACTTACCAAGCGTTTTGAAGAAAGATAATTGTTTGGAAAATCGCCTCTTATGTTTTGGGTTTTGAAAAAGTGAAAAATGACTGGAAATCCCGACTTTATATACTTTACTGAAGGCCGGCGTGGACCGCACAAAGATGCACCGCGGCCGCGCCGAGGAAGGGAAGAAAAATGACTCTTTGAACCTACCCAGTGCGGACCGCACTGATTTGGTGCGCGGTCATGCTGGTTGACCTTAGCCCATGGCTCTCTGAATCCAAGTCACGCGGACTGTGCAGAAAGGTACCGCGGCCGAGCGGCTTCCAGCGCTGATCGCGCGGTTTTGACCGCGGGCGCGCTGGGGCCTGCATCATCCTGAACCTGCAATCTTAGAATATTTCTAAGCCTAAGACCTCCCGGGACCCACTCAAAACTCACCCGAACTCTCAGGGCTCCAAACCGAACATACATATAATCTCAAAACATACTACGGACTCATCCGTGTGTTCATTTCGCCCAAAAATACATCATAAGCATCAAATTAGGCCTCAAGACCCATGATTTCCTTCAAAATTTTTCCATGAACATCAAATTTACAGTTTCTAGCTCAAAACACGTCAAATGATGTTCAAAATAAATCAAACTTTATAACAATTGCTTAGACCATATATAAGACACGTACCAGGCGTCGGAACCAAAATACGAGCCCGGTACCATAGTCTTTTAATCAAATATCACTTTCCAATTCTTTAATTATTTTTAGAAAATAGTTTCACAAAGAAAATTCATTTCTCGGACTTGGGACCTCGAAATTTGATTCTGGGCACACACCCAAGTATCATATTTTTCTACGGACCCTCCGGGACTGTCGAATCACAAGTCCGGGTATGTTTGCCCAAAACGTTGACCGGAGTCAAACTTAATCAATTAAAACATCAGAATTTATAATTTTTCTCACAAATTTCACATTTAAACCTTCCGGATACGCGCTCGGACTGCTCACACAAGTCGAGGCAACCCCCAAGTGAGGTTTTCACGGCCTTAGAAGTACAGAGTGTGTAGGATACAGATGATGACCCTTTGGGTCGTCACAGATACTTCCTCTATAAGTCCAAAGCTATTTTCTTCCATTTTCCTATGCTACATCGCATATCGAAGATAACATTGAACATTATAAGCCCGTTTTTCGGAATCCGCTGCAACAAGCTCGATACTCAACCATACTATGCACTCAAAATCCTTAGGCACCATACTTTACCCTTTGAATCCACTAGGACCGTGGCTAAGAGTTTCTCACTATGACTTGGTCCCAAATATAATCGATTCCAAGGCTCTGTAAGCACCTAAACACTCTCTCAAAGAAACACCCAGCTGAATCACTTTTATTGCAGATCACCTCTACATGAAACATAGATCCCGAGTCTTCCCAAAGCCTGAACATAAATTGATAAGGCCAATTATAACACACATTCTTCAAATCCTTTTCTCAAATCACCACTGATATTCTCTTTACTTAGTCGTAATAAGCCATCAATACACTGATAACCAGGAACCTCACAAATAGATAACTATGCAATCCAATCGTAGGCGGTGGGCCTCTCCACTTAGCTCGAAGCCACCACTGCATAACTCTAAAACCCACCAAGGTTCATCCTTCCTCTTTGACGTGACCCCGTGCTATCGACCCACCAAATTCCTAGAAAGCTTCCAACGATGATGCATCGAGCACAATTACTACAACATCAGTAACCCATCCTGAGCCTGTGCTCATTCACCAGTTGAACAAGTTCGTTCACTCCCTATTTGAAATCTACTAAAAGGTGCGACAATACCTTCAAATCCAAAGTCATGTTGTATCCTTCTTCATATCAAGCAACTCATTTCTATTGTATCAAATATCCCGCCGTATAATAGTCAATATTTCAAATTAAGTCTGTAGACCCAGTTACCATTCACCATAAATTCCAAGTCACTCTAAATGTTCCTCAAGGCGTGTAGTCATCCCACCATAGAACCCACATATTATTTTGTCCCTAAGGAGAATTGAAGAAAATCATAACACCGGTGAACTTAACGTATTCAACAAGGACAATGACACCACATCATAGATGAAAATTCCACCACGCTCGAAAATACCAAGTCTCGTTACTCCATCTAACCAAACTTGAGCATTTATAGCCTGGTTTCTTCTCCTCCGCTGGGAAATAAAATTCTGAATCTTGCATTGAGTAAACATCCCCAAGTTATTCATTGCTTCAATGTATAGACAAGCACTCCACCATTGTTGATACCTAATTTTTCTCTATAATATTTTTAGAAGTGCATATATACCTTCAAAATTATGCATTAGCATCAACGGACATTTTCATAATTTCTATATTTTTAAATTAATTTATTCTACTATTTTATTTATATAAATTATTAAAAATTGCATCAAAAATGGTTCTATAACATTTCATTGATTTAATTTTGCTATTTACAGATATATTAAGTTCAAACTATTTCACAAATGGCTAGATTTACACCTTTTGGTTACAATTGCAATAATTTTACAATTATAGCCCATGCATAAGTCACTGCATTATTTTACCAGAGATTGGTCCATTATATTTTGAAAATATTAAATAATTATTTTAAAGAACTTTTGTGAATGAAAATTATTTTTTCATTGTTAATTATTTTATAAAATAATTTTTATTCAAATACTTGGGTATCTAATAAACGACCCTCTTATTTTCAGATTTAGCCTAATTCAACAGCCCAATTTCAACCCCTAACCCACTAAGACTAGGCCCAAACCAATCAAACCCAACCCCAGGTCCCTAACCCAATTTACCCCAGGCTCAAATCAAATTAAACTCGGCCCCCAAACTCTCTAAATCTTGGTTGTTGATCTCTTATCAATGGCCATTATCACTTCTTACCTTTTAAATTCCAAACGATCCTCTTTTAACCTAGCTCATTCTCACCACACTCTGCCGCCCTCGTTCCCTCATCTCTACAGTTCTCTCTCTGATACCTAAACCTAACCCTAGTCACCGCCACCTAAAACAAGCCGTAATCCCTCCGATCCTCACTCGACCCATGGATTCCCATGGTTGTTTGAGACATATACTTGTCTCCTATGTTTCCTTGTTGCTCGTTTTTGTGATTTCATGGAAAGATCTCGAAAATATCTAGTCCAGGTCTTGTGCAAAACCCTTTGAGAGTCCGTCGATGGTCTGTAAGTGCTTTTCTATCGATGTTTTACACTTCAAATCTCTGGTTCAAGACCAAATTTCCCTTTACCCTTTCTTTTTCTTCAAAACCTAATGTTTGGACTTGAATCGGTTCAGATCTTTGAAGATCTGGAGTGATTCTGAGTTCATTACTAACTTTCTTTAAGGTTCTCTTACTTTTAATCGATTTTCAACACTATGCTATTCTAGGGTTTTTGGTTTCTTTGTTATTTTTTGTCTGAATCCCTGCCTATTTGAAATGTTTCAAGTTTTCGCGAGTGTTTTCTTTAAGGGTCTGTTGATTTCTATAATGTCAATCAACCTCAAGTGTTTTCAAATTAGGGTTTTTCTACTTCTTTTATTTTTTCCAAAAAGGTTTTCTGAGATTTTCATGTGTTGTTTAATCTTTTCCACATGATTATATTTCTGGTTCAATTAACTAACCATTCATTGTTTGATTTTAACCTCTTGTCCGTATAGTTGGAATAATTAAACTAATTAGCCTAATGATCTTGGTTTTCATTTGTTTACTGAAGTAACTTACTAATTTCTGTTTGTTTCCCTTAATCCTGAAGCTCTTAATTTACATCTCTTGCTTATTTATAGTTTAACTGACCTTTGATTAGTTTTCAATTATATATGATTGCCTTATTCGTGTGATTGATTACTTGATTTACGTACTCTAACCCTAACTGATTGTTAAGCCTACTTCTTGCCTTATTTGATGATTCAATTAGAGTTATTAATAGTATAATTTCCTAATTTTCTATCCCCAATCAAGCATTGATTGATTATTTGGTTACATTCTTTACCTTATTCACGATAGTTACCTGCCTTGCCTTAGTAAACTATCACGACCTGGAATTTCCTCCCTCGGGAGTCGTGATAGCGCCTACTCATAGAAGCTAGGCAAGCCACACATTTAGAAACCCTTAAACACTTTTATTTTTATTCCTCTTACCAATTATATTAACAAGAAGTAAACAGTTAAATAACAGCGTAATATAAAAGTTAGCGGAAGTCTTAAGTAAATGTAAACCAAACTCTCTCGAAACCAATACATGCCTCTATCCAGAACCTAGTGTCACAATATCCACGGGCTACTAAGAGTACTAAATACAATCGTTTGAAAGAAATATAACTTTATTTGTATCGAATACATGAGATAACACAACAAAATACAAGATAGAGGAGACGTCGGGCCTACGGATGCTTGCAAGGCTACCTTGGTGTCCCGGTGGACTGAAGGCTGGCTCCCGAGCTACTGCTGCACACCGAATACTACTTCGGTATCTGCACACAGTGCATAGTGTAGTATCAGCACAACCGACCCCATTTGCTAGTAAGTGTCTGGCCTAACCCCGGTGAGGTAGTGACGAGGTTAGAACGGAACTCCAGATAAACTTGTGCAGTTATATAATATATGGCGGAAGAATAAACATGTAATAAGTAGTTTAAAAGGGAGGGGGATGGTTGCTTCGGGGAACAATATCAACCTAACAGAACCCAAACAAATATATAAAAGAACAGTACAGTATCTACAAAAATACAATAACACTACTATTGCAGCACGCAACCCGATCCCTTATCAATTAACACTGTTGCATCGTGCAACCCGATCCATATATATATAGCTGTTGCGGTGTGCAACTCGACCAAGTATAATATTTGTTGCGGCATAAAACCCGATCCAATATAATATCTATTGCGGCGTGCAACCCGATCCAATATAATATCTGTTGCGGCGTGCAACCCAATCCATATATATATAGTAGTACAAATGTTGCGGCGTGCAACCCGCTCCAAATATATAGCTTAAAATGATCATGATAACAGTCCCGACAAGGGATTAACCATAAATTATACTATCCCAGGAAGGGAACTCAACAGTACAATATATACGTCCCGGCAAGGGAGAATCAGCTATAACCAATCTCAACTCAATTCCTAATCATCTCAAGTATCACCATTTCTAACTCATAAGTAACTCCCACGAAAATAAACTAAGTCTTTCCACAAAACAACGGATTTACTCACTATTGCAACCATAGTATCATTCAAGAATACAACAAGAATCAATTTAAGACTCACGGTCATACTCGACACTAGCGTATAGATACTCGTCACCATGCCTATACGTCGTACTCGACAAGAAACAAGTAGCAAATATGAATCAACTCATAATCCCTCAAGCTAAGGTTAAACCGAACACTTACATCAAACTTCCAGGGCCAACTCAATCCTCAATTACCACCTTTCCTTTCGAATTCGGCTCCAAATCAATCGTATCTATACATAAATGACTTCATAACATCAATAAATGCTAAACAATTCAATTCCAATGCATAATTATAGCTTTCCAATCATTCTTCCCAAAAACCCAAAAATCAACCCCGGTCCCACTTTGTCAAAACAGGAGGTTCGGACCAAAATCCAATCATCCATTTACCCACGATCCCAAATATATAATTATTTCCAGAATTCGACCCCAAAACGAGGTCTAAATCACAATTAATCAAAAAGCCCTAACTCTACCCAAATCCATAATTTTCTACCCTTAGTTACATGTTTTAGGCCTATAAATCGAATAGGTGTTGATGAAAATAGAAGAAAACTAGTTAAAGATTACTTATCCCAAGAGATTTTAGTGAAAGAATGCTTCAAAAATCGCCTAAGAACTTTGGAGAAGAAAGAGTTTGTGAAATTTTGGTAAAATCCCGTAATGGTTCTATTTTGAGACTTTAAAATAACTGGGCGAAAATGTGCATCGCGTTCACGACTGACCCTTCACGTTCGCGATGGGTCAGGCTGGTTAAGCCTTCCCGTTTGCACTAATGGGCTCGTGTTCACGAAGCTTTAGCTTTTCGAGCCCTCGCGTTTGCGTCCAACGGGTCGAGTTCGTGTAAGGTAACTACCCCTCCGCCTGCCCAGGCCCCTTTTGGCCTTCACGTTCGCGTGGCTAGGACCGCATTCGCGAAGGTATAGCCCCCAACTACCTTCGCATTCGCGAACTGGGGTACGCGTTCGCACAGAAGGGAATACCTCAGCAACAAATTACACATCGCGTTCACGAGGTCCAGCCCGCGAACGCGAAGAAGGAAATACCAAAACACCTGAATAGCTTTTTCTGCAATTTTTCTCAAGTTCAAAACCTCCCGAAACACACCCGAGCCCTCGGGGCTCCTAGCCAAACATAGGTACTAACTCAGCAACATCATACGAACCTATCCGTGCTATCAAATCGCCAAAATAACATCATTATCAACAAATTAAACCTCAAAGTCAAAGCATTTTTTCTCAAACTTCTTAAAACATCAACTTTAGCAACTCAAGTCTGAATCACGTCAAACGACGTCCGTTTTTAACAAAATTTTACAGGAATGACTTAAACCATATATAAGACCTGTAGCGGGCACCAGAACCAAAATACGGGCCCAATACCATCGCTTTCTAATCAGATTTCATTTCAGATTTCCTTAAACAATTTCAAAAAATAATTTCCCTTAAAAATTTATTTCTCGGGCTTGGGACCTCGGAATTCGATTCCGGGCAGATGCCCAAGTCCCATATTTTCCTACAGACCCTCCGAGACCGTCAGATCACGGGTCTGGGTCCATTTACCCAAAATATTTACCGAAGTCAAATTTACTCATTTTATAATCAAAACTTAGCATTTTTCACAGATTTTCATATTTAAGCTTTCCGGCTATGTGCCTGGACTGTGCACGCAAATTGAGGTGATGATAAATGAGGTTTTCAAGGCCTCAGAGACACAAAATTTAATTTAAATCAAGTGATGACTGTTTGGGTCATCACATTCTCCACCTTTAAAACAATCATTCATCCTCGAACGGACATAAGAAGGAAGTACCTGAGTCGGAAAAAAGATGGGGATAACGGCTCTGTATATCGGACCCAGACTTCCAGGTCGACGCCTCAGGAGGCTGACCTCTCCACTGAACACGAACAGAAAGAAAACTCTTCGACCTCAACTGACGAACCTGTCGGTCTAGAATAGCCACTGGCTCCTCCTCGTAAGACAAGTCCTTGTCCAACTGGACAGTGCTGAAATCTAACACGTGGGCTGGATCGCCGTGATACCTCTGAAGCATGGATAGATGAAACACTGGATACATGGCTGATAAGCTCGGAGGCAATGCAAGTCTATCAGCCACCTCTCCCACTCTATCAAGAATCTCAAATGGACCATTGAACCTAGGGCTAAGCTTGCCTTTCTTCCCAAATCTTATCACGCCCTTCATAGGCGACACTCGAAGCAATACCCGCTCACTATCCATAAAAGCCATATCTCGAACCTTGTGTCGGCATAACTCTTCTACCTAGATTGAGCTGTACGAAGCCTATTTGAATGATCCTGACCTTGTCCAAGGCCTCTTGAACCAGATCTGTACCCAACAACCGAGCCTCTCCTAGCTCAAACCATCCAACCGGAGATAGACACCGCCTTCCATACAAAGCCTCATAAGGAGCCATCTGGATACCCGACTGGTAGTTGTTATTGTAGGAAAACTCTGCTAAAGGCAAAAACTAATCCCATGAACCTCCAAAGTCAATGACATAAGCCCAAAGCATATCCTCCAAAATATGAATAGTATGCTCAGACTGCTTGTCTGTTTGGGGATGAAATGATGTGCTCAACTCAACCCGTGTGCCCAACTCTCGCTGAACTGCTCTCTAGAAATGCAAGTTAAACTGCGTACCCCGGTCCGAAATGATAGGTATGGGCACACCATGAAGGCGAACAATCTCCCGAATATAGATCTCAGCCAACCTCTCAGAAGAATAGGAGACCGCCACATGAATGACATGTGCTGAATTGGTCAGCTTATCAACAATGACCCATACTGCGTTGAACTTCTTCCGAGTCTACGAAAGCCCAATAACAAAGTCTATAGTGATCCGCTCCCACTTCCACTCAGAAAGCTCAATCCTCTGAAATAAACCACCAGGCCTCTGATGCTCGTACTTAACCTGCTAACAATTCAAATAGCGAGCAACATATGCAACGATGTCCTTCTTTATTCTACGCCGCTAGTAATGCTGCCGTAAATCCAGATACACCTTCACGGCACCCGGATGAATAGAGTATCGGGAGCTATGGGCCTCCTCTAAAATAAACTCTCGAAGCCCATCCACATTAGGTACTCAAACTCGACCTTGCAATCTCAAAACTCCATAATCATATAAGGTAACCTGCCTGGCACCTCCGCGCTGAACCGTGTCTCTAAGGACACACAAATGAGGATCATCATACTGTCGATCACGGATACGCTCCAATAATGAAGAACGAGCATCCGTTCAAGCTAACACATGACTGGGCTTGGAAATATCCAGTCTCACGAACTGATTGGCTAAAGCCTAAACATCCGAAGCAAGTGGCCTTTCGCCGACCAGAATATAAGAAAGACTGCCCATACTGGCTGACTTCCTACTCAAAGCATCGCCCCCCACATTAGCCTTTCCAGGATGATATAAAATGGTGATATCATAATATTTCAACAAATCCAACCACCTCCTATACCTCAAATTCAACTCCTTTTTCTTGAACAAATACTGAAGACTCTTGTGATCCGTGAACACCTCACATGCCACGCCATACAGATAATGCCTCCCAATATTCAATGCGCGAACTATGGCTGCCAACTCCAAATCATGAACCGGATAGTTATTCTCGTGAATTTTCAACTGCCGCGAAGCATAGGCAATGACCTTGCCATCCTGCATCAACACTAAACCAAGCCCAATAGGGGAAGCATCACAAAAAACTGTATAAGGCCCTGAACCTGTGGGCAAAACCAACACCAGTGCCATAGTTAGAGCTGTCTTGAGCTTCCGAAAGCTCGCCTCACACTTATCTGACCATTTGAATTGGGCACCCTTCTGGGCAACATGGTCATCGGGGCTGTAGTAGACAAAAACCCCTCCACGAACCGACAATAGTAGCCTGCCTATCCGAAGAAACTCTGAATCTCTGTAGCTGATGCTGGTCTAGGCTAGTTCTTGACTGCCTCAATCTTTCTCGGATCAACCTGAGTACCCTCTACTGACACAACATGACCCAGAAATACAACTGAACTCAACCAGAACTCACACTTCGAGAACTTTGCATATAACTGTCTACCCCTCAGAGTCTGAAGAACCACTCTAAGGTGCTACTCATGCTCCTCCTAGCTGCAGGAATATATCAATATATCATCAATGAAGGCTATCACGAACGAGTCCAAATAAGGCCTGAACAATCGGTTCATCAAATCCATAAAAGTTGTTGGGGCATTTGTCAACCCGAATGACATAATTAAGAACTCATAATGCTCGTACCGAGTGTGGAAAACTATCTTAGGGACATCGGATGCCCTAATCCTCAACTGATGGTAGCCAGATCTTAAGTTAATCTTGGAAAATACCTTGGCACCCTGAAACTGATCGAATAAATCATCAATCCTCGGTAGCGGATACTTATTCTTGATTGTTACCTTGTTCAATTACCGTTAATCAATACACATTCTCATTGACCCATCCTTCTTCTTGACAAACAACACCGGCGCACCCCAAGGCGAAAAACTGGGTCCAATGAAACCCTTCTCTAGCAAATCCTGCAACTGCTCCTTTAGCTCTTTCAACTCAGGCAGTGTCATACGATATGGTGGAATAGAGATGGGATGAGCGCCCAGAGCCAAATCAATGCAAAAGTCAATATCCCTATCGGGTGTCATACCCGGTAGATCTGAAGGAAAAACATCCGGAAACTCATGAACAATGGGCAGAGAATCAATAGAAGGGACCTCAACACTAGAATCACGAACATATGCCAAATAGGCCAAACACCCCTTCCCGACCATACGCCGAGTCTTCACATGACACTGCAGGTAGAATGACCAGGAGTCCTTCTCCACTCTAAATGAGGCACACCCAATAAAGCTAAGGTCACATTCTTGGCATGACAGTCATATATAGCATGGTAAAGTGATAACCAATCCATCCCCAATATAATAACGAAGTCCACCATTTGTAAAAGCAACAAATAGATACGAGTCTCAAGACCCCCAATCACCACTATACAAGAATGATAGACTCGATTGACCGCAATAGAATCACCCACCGGTGTAGACACACAAATAGGAACACTCAAACGATTACTAGGCATGACCAGGTATGGTCCAAAATAAGATGACACATATGAATACATAGACCCTGGATCAAATAACACTGAAGCATCTCTATCACAAACAAGAACCATACCTGTAATGACTGCATCTGAAGCCTTGGCCTTAGGCCTGGCCTGAAGGGCATAACATCGGGGTTGGGCCCACCACCCTGAACCACATCTCTAGGTCGGCCTGCTGCTCGCTGGCCTCCCCCTCTGGCGGTCTGAGATCCACCTCTAAATCCTCTACCTCCACTTCTAGCACCTCTTCCCCCGCCTCTAGCTGGCTGGGTGTTATGTGGAACATCTAGTGCCTGAATCATAGCACATGGACCCTGCTACTGTGACTGAGTACCCACCAACCTCGGACAAGCCCTTCGAATATGACCATACTCACCACACTCATAATATCCACCTCAATGATGCGGCTGGGGAAACTGAGACTGACCCTGGCGACCTGAATGACCACCCCGAAAGCTTTGGAGAAGCAGTGCACTGATAGGAGATGGTGGTGCACTGTAGGACTGCTGATAAGAATACTGCCCGCTAGAACCACGGCCACTTGAAGCACCATGATAAACGTAGAGAGCTGACTGAAAAGGCCTGGGAGGATGGCCTCTACCATATGAATCTCTACCTCCAGACTAGGTATCACTAAATCTTCCTGAATGACAGGGCCTCTTGTCTACCCTATGACCACCCCATTATGATAGTACCATCTCAATCCTCCGGGCCATATTGGCCACCTCCTGAAAAGTGATATCACTCCCAGCCTCCCTATCCATCTGAAGACGAATCGGCTAAATAAGGCCGTCAATAAACATCCTAACCATCTCTCTCTCGGTAGGGAGTATAACAAGAGCATGGCGAGCTAAGTCAATGAACCTTGTCTCATACTGGGTGACCGTCATGGAACCCTGCTGGAGGCACTCAAACTGCCTCCGATAAGCCTCTCTCTGAGTAATGGGGAGAAACTTCCCCAAAAATAGCTGTGTGAAATGCTCCCAAGTCAAGGCTGGTGATCCTGCTGGTCTAGCTAAGCAATAATCCCTCCATCAAGTCTTGGTGGATCCAGACAAGCGAAATGTAGCAAAATCGACCCTATTGGTCTCAACAATCCCCATGTTCTAAAGAACCTCGTGACAATTCTCCGGATAATCCTGAGGATGCTCAATAGATGCACCGCTGAATGTATAAGTGATGAGCTTGGTGAACCTATCTAGCCTCTATAAAGCATTAGTAGACACGGCTGCTTCATCGCTAGTCTGAGCTACTATACCCGGCTGAACTGCTCCAACTGGCTGAACCGCTGGAGTTTGAATCTGGGGAGCTATCTGCTCCGGAGTATGAGTATCAGGAGTTTGGGCTCCTCCTCCAGCCTGAGAAGTGGCTGGTGCTACAAGAAGCAAACCTGCCCGGGTGATACTCTCCGTGAGGCCCACTAATGGGACCAGAGCATCTTGAAGAACTGGGGTAGCTATAAACCCCTCTGGGACCTTAACTGGGCCCACCGGAACTGCTGTGGTCGGAACCTCCTCGTCAAAATCAACCTGAGGCCCCGCCACTGGTGCTGGTGCTCGGGGCTGAGCTCTGCCCCTACCTCGGCCTTTAGCATAGCCTCGCCCTCACCCTCTACCCCTCGTAGGAGCTACTGCTAGGGGACCAGTCTGTTGCGCGGTAGATAAAGAAGCGCGTGTTCTCGCCATCTGCGAAAGAGCAGAGTAGAAATTCAATTAGCATTTGAGAAACAAAACCGCACGACAAGAAAGAACAAATGTTAACTTATCCTAAATCGGTAGCCTTAGGGGATAAATACAGACTTCTCCGTATCGATCCCTCAGAATCTACTGAGCTTATCCATTAATTGTGAGACCTATGTAACCTAGAGCTCTGATACCAACTTGTCACGATCTGAAATTTCCACCCCCGGAAGTCGTGATGGCGCCTAATCGTAGAATCTAGGCAAGCCACACATTTAGAAACCCTTAAACACTTTTATTTTTATTCCTCTTACCAATTATATTAACAAGAAGTAAACAATTAAATACGAGCGAAATATAAAAGTTAGCGGAAGTCTTAAGTAAATGTAAACCAAACTATCCCGAAATCAACACATGCCTCTATCCAGAACCTGGTGTCACAAAATCCACAGACTACTAAGAGTATTAAATACAACCGTTTGAAAGAAATATAACATTGTTTTTCTCGAATATATGAGATAATAGAACAAAATAGAAAATAGAGGAGACGTCGGGCCTGCGGACGCCTGCAAGGCTACCTCGGTGTCTCGGTGGAGTGAAGGCTGGCTCCCGAGCTACTACTGCACACCGAATGCTACTCTGGGATCTGCACTCAGTGCAGAGTGTAGTATCAGTACAACCGACCACATGTGCTGGTAAGTGTCTGGCCTAACCCCGGTAAGGTAGTGACGAGTCTAGAACTAGACTCCAGATAAACCTGTGAAGTTATATAATATATGGCGGAAAAATAAATAGGTAATAAGCAGTTGAAAAGGGAGGGGGATGCATGTTTCCGGGAATAATATCAACCTAACAGAACTCAAATAGATATATAAAAGAACAGTACAGTATCTACAACAATACAATAACACTACTGTTGCGGTGCGCAACCCGATCCCTTATCAATTAACATTGTTGCGGCATGCAATCCGATCCATATATATATAGCTGTTACGGCGTGCAACCCGATCCAATATAATATCTTTTGCGGCGTGCAACCCGATCCATATATATAGTAGTAAAAATGTTGCGGCATGCAACCCGATCCAAATATACAGCTTACAATGATGATGAGAACAGTCCCGGCAAGGGATTAACCATAAATTATACTATCCCGGCAAGGCAACTCAACAGTACAGTATATACGTCCCAGCAACGGAGAATCAACTATAACCAATCTCAATTGAATTCCTAATCATCTCAAGTATCACCATTTCTAACTCATAAGTAACTCCCACGAAAATAAACTAAGTCTTTGCACAATACCACGGATTTACTCACTATTGCAACCATAGTATCATTCAAGAATACAACAACTATCAATTTAAGACTCACAGTCATGCTCGACACCAAAGTATAGATACTCGTCACCATGTCTATACGTCATAATTGAAAAGAAACAAGTAGCAAATATGACTCAACTCCTAATCCCTCAAGTTAAGGTTAGACCGAACACTCACCTCAAACTTCCACGGCCAACTAAATCCTCAATTACCGCTTTTCCTTTCAAATTTGGCTCCAAATCAATCGTATCTATACATAAATGACTTCATAACATCAATAAATGCAAAACAATTCAAATCTAATGCCTAATTATAGCTTTCCAATGATTCTTCCCAAAAATCCAAAAATCGACCCCGGGTCCGCTTGGTCAAAACACAAAGTCCGGACCAAAATCCAATCACACATATACCCACGAGCCCAAATATATAATTATTTTCAGAACTCAACCCCAAAACGAGGTCTAAATCATAATTAATCAAAAATCCCTAACTCTACCCAAATCCCTAATTTTCTACCCTTAATTACATGTTTTAGGCCTAAAAATCGAATAGATGTTGACGAAAATGGAAGAGAACTAGTTAAAGATTACTTACCCCAAGAGATTTTGGTGAAAGAATGCTTCAAAAATCGCCTAAGAACTTTGGAGAAGAATGCGTTTGTGAAATTTATGAAAAATTCCATAATGGTTCTGTTTTGAGACTTTAAAATAACTGGGAGAAAATGTGCATCGCGTTCGCGAATTGACCCTTCACATTCGCGATGGGTCAGGATGGTTAAGCCTTCGTATTCACGCTAATGGGCTCGCGTTCATAAAGCTTTAGCTTCTCGAGCCCTCGCGTTTGCGTCCAACAGGTCGCGTTCGCGTAAGGTAACTACCCCTCCCCCTGCCTAGGCCCCTTTTGGCCTTCGCGTTCGCGTAGCCAGGACCGCATTCACGAAGGTATAGCCCCCACTGCCTTCGCGTTCGCGACCTGGGCTACGCGTTCGCGTAGAAGGAAATCCCTCAACAACAAATTACAGATCGCGTTCGTGAGGTCCATCCCGCGAACGCGAAGAAGGAAATACCAAAACACCTGAATAACTTTTTCTGCAATTTTTCTTAAGTTCAAAACCTGCCGAAACACATCCGAAACACACCCCAGCCCTCGGGGCTCCTAACCAAACATAAGTACTAACTAAGTAACATTATACGAACCTATCCGTGCGATCAAATCGCCAAAATAACATCATTATCAACAAATCAAACCTCAAAGTCAAAGCATTTTTTCTCAAAATTCTTAAAACAATAACTTTACCAATTCAAGTTCGAATCACATTAAACGACGTCTGTTTTTAACCAAATTTTACAGGAATGACTTAAACCATGTATAAGACTTGTACCAGGCACCGAAACCAAAAATACGGGCCCGATACCATCGCTTTCTAATCAGATTTCTTTTCAGATTTCCTTAAATAATTTCAGAAAATAATTTCTCTTAAAAATTTATTTCTCGGGCTTGGGACCTCGAAATTCGATTCCGGGCATACGCCCAAGTTCCATATTTTCCTATGGACCCTCCGAGACCATCGGATCAAGGGTCCGGATTTGTTTACCCAAAATATTGACCGAAGTCAAATTTACTCATTTTATATTCAAAACTTAGCATTTTTCACTGATTTTCATATATAAGCTTTTCGGCTACGTGCTCGGACTGCGCATGCAATTCGAGATGATGATAAATGAGGTTTTTAAGGCCTCGGAGATACAAATTTTAATTTAAAATAAGTGATGACCATTTGGGTCATCACATAAACTATCCAAAGGGTTCAGGAATTCTTATTGATTCCTTTATATGGTATGATTATAATTATTTCCTTAATTAGACCCCTATTATTACCGTTTGATCAATTACCCCCTAATTAAGGAGTCTACTCTGAACTCCTTTATGTAATTGGATTCTTTGATCCTCTGATTTTCTTAATTTACTAAATGTTTATTCCTTTACCTTATTTTGACTCTACTTTGAACTACTATATAAGCACTATCATTCTGCTCCATTCAACACACGAACAGTAATTCAGAATACACACACATACATTTAAACTCTCTTTTTTCTTTGCCACTTGTTCTATTGTGGGTCTAGCCGGCTGAAAGCTGAGGCTAGATATTGGAATTGCACCTATTTTTTTATATTCTACATTTTTCTTCTTTAACTAGTATGTCTCTAGTTAAGTTTGGAAACTCAACCTTATGTGTTCCATGTCTGTACATCCATGTTTGTTTCTGTACTAGTTACTCAATTTATTTCCATGTTTACTACTTTTGTCAGCATGTTTACATTCTGCCTTCTTTTGTTAAATGTGTAGTTAGCATGCCTAAGGCTCACTTGAATATTTGATATTCTACTAGCGTGTTTATTCAACCCATGTTTACTCTCTTTAATTGGTGAAATCATGTTGCTAATTTAGTTGTTTAGTATACTTGGTTGATCCTAATGAGCACACACCCTATCTTCAACATGACTATGTCTTAATTGCTTATTATCATGACTAGTTTGTTAAGTCTATGAACTATTAGACCCTAATTTCTTTTGTACAGTTATTGCTCGATATGCTCCCCTAGACCCTATTGTATGTTTGAACTCTATATGTCCCAACCCCCTTGACCCCTATTTGCAAATTGATTACTGAATGATTGTCATTCTAAGCATTCTAAGTCTGTGTGATTGCTTTTCTCATAATTGATCTCAAACTATTTTTCACTATTACTATTTTCTCTAAAATTGTGTCTATTCCTGAGGTCCTTAGGGAACTCTAACACACCAAGGTACACATTATTGTTCGTGAGATCTTTGGCTTCTGAGATTCTGTTGAAGGCCTGGCATTACTAGGTTTACATAATTCATTTGATCCTAGTTTGTAATGATATTATTTATAAATAGATGTTGGGTGATTAGTAAAAAGGGAGGGTTCCTCTATGATGTTTGTGGTAAACTGGGTAGATATCATGCTTTAGGTTGATACATAGTAGAAATCATGCTCTTAGTTTATATACCTATTTGCAACAGAAATTCTGCTTTGAGTGTATGTTATGATATAAATCATGTTCTAGCCCATATGCTATGTTACTTGCTTCAAAACATGTTATAAGGCTATAATATTTACATTACAAAACTTGCCTTAGGACACTCACGTTATATTTTGCATATTTGAAACATGTTATAAGTCCATCACTTCTTTCTCTGATTCTACATAAGTTATTATCACTTGGAAATAATGTCATTAAACTATTGTTGTAATCATGCTTAATAAAAAAATGATCATCTTTATGTGCATTAGAAATACTTATTTAGGACTTTGTTTGCATTGGATCTAAACCATGTCTACGTCGTTTTGAATAAATAAATATTTATAAAAAGTTTTAAAATAGTCCAACACATAGATATCATGTCCTAGTGTAAACATGCATAAAATCAGTTTTGTAATATGAATCACTTAGATCAGCATGCCTATACAACTAATAACTTCAAGTTGTTTAATTAGTTCCCATATTATGACTACATACAGACCCATGCCTAGGAAAGCCTTTGGCAATCAAATAAGTGTGAAATTTGTTATGTTTATGTGTGAAATTGTCCAGGTTTAACAGGCTATAAAATCAATAGGCAAACTAACTAGAGTTATGCCACTTCGCTCTTAAATAAATGCTGCATATTTCGTATATGTGATGTTCATCTAGATATCATGTTCTAAGGCTTTTCTAAATTTCTTCAAAATCAGTTGTTTGAGACGTGCTATGTATTTGTTTATGTGTAAAGGCAAACATGAGCCCTTAATTGCTTCCCTATTTTATAGTCCTATGTATTCTTTGTTGTCGCTTAGATTTTACCTTTTAAATACCTTAGAAGTGTCTAGAACTGTCTGAGTATAGCGGTCCTAAATGCCTCCAAGACCACAAGGAAGGAACGCATAAAGCTCGCTTAGAGTTCGTTAATTAAACTCGCTTATATAACCACTAAGGGGAGGGTAATGGGTATTAAAATAATATGATGACGTGCGTGCTAATGTCACGTGTAACCCCTCTAGCTGAGGAGAATTACCGGGCATTGCACAGATTGATCCTATAGGCTAATCAACTTAGGGCTTCCTTTTCCCCAATTCACATATGTGTACTTAGACTGTCTAAACTTCCTTGGTTTATGTATGTATGCTTGGATGTGATGACCCAAAAGATCATCACTTATTTTAAAAGTAAATTATGCATTCCGAGGCCTTAAAACCTCTTTCTGTCTTACCTCGATTTATGTGCGTAGTCCGAGCGCGTAGCCAGAAAGTCTACATGTGAAAATCGGTGAAAATGATAAATTTTGGCTTTAAAATGAATTAAATTGACTTCGGTCAACTTTTTGGGTAAACGGACCCGGACCCATAAATTGATGGTCTTGGAGGGTCCGTAGGAAAATATGGGACTTGAACGTGTGCCCAGAATCGAATTCTGAGGTCCCAAGCTCAAGAAATGAATTTTAAAGAAAATTGTTTTCTGAACTTATTTATGAGTTTTGGAAATGAAATGTGATTAAAACTTGATGGTATCGGGCCCGTATTTTGGTTTCAGTGCCCGGTACAGGTCTTATATGTGATTTGATATAAGTCTGTGAAATTTGGTAAGAAACGAACTTGAAACGACGTGAATCAGATCGTATTTGAGAAAATTGGAAATTCTCAAGTTATTAAGAAATTTTATGATTTTGATGCTAAATTCATAGTTTTTCGTGTTATTTTAGTGATATGAATGCACAAGCGAGTCTGTATGATGTTTTTATGTTGGGGTGCATGTTTGGTTTGGAGCCCCGGGGAGCTCAGGTGAGTTTTGGATAGGCCACGAGGTGTATTTTGGACTTGAGGAATTGCATACCTTCAGTTGTTGCATTGCAGACCTGCAGGCTTTGCACTCGCAAATGTGAAGGCCTTGTTGCAAATGCGAATAATGGCCCAGGCCAGCAACCTCACAATTGCGAGGAAATCCATCGCAAATGCGATGCCTCCCCTCATAGCCAGTCGTCGCAAATGTGACACATTCGTCGTAATTCCCATCTCGAAAATGCGAGATTATGTTCGCAATTCCCAACTTAGCAGAAGCCTGGGTTCGCAATTGCGAACCCTGGTCGCAATTCCCACATTTGCAACCTGCAATTTTATAACTTAGCCGAAAATCCCCCATTTTCACACTCTTTCAAAATCGAAAAACTCTTAAGCGATTTTTCTAAGACAACTCTTCTTCCAAAACGATTGTATGTCAATTTTAACTCGTTTTCTTCAATCATTAACATCTTATAACATGATTTCAACTCAAAAATCAATGATTTTCATGGAGGAAATTGGGTGTTTTGGATAGGACCTAGGTTTTTCAAATTTTAGGGATTTGGACCTCGATTGGAGGTCTGATTTTAAAAAAAATATATATTTGGGTTCGTGGGGGAATGGGTAATCGGGTTTCGGTTCGAACTCGAGTTTTGACTATGTGGGCCCGGGGGCAATTTTTGACTTTTTGGGTTAAACTTTGGAAAACTTATTTTCATGCATTGGAATTGATTCATTTAACGTTTATTGATGTAATTAAGTAACTTGTGACTAGATACAAGAGAATTGGTGGTGGAATCAAGGGGTAAAGCAATAGTTGAGATGTGAATTGTGTTCGTGGCATCGAGGTAAGTGTTTGGTCTAACCTTAGCTTGAGGGATTAGGAGTTGAGTCTTATTATCTATGTGGTAATTGTTGAGTACGACGTATAGGCATGGTCACGAGTATCTATACGTTGGTTTCTAGCATGCCCGTGAGTCTTATAATGTGATTATCATGACTTCGTTGTATTATTCATACTTTGGTAATGATTTCTATCTGTTGGACAAAGTTCGTGGAAGTAATTGTGATGTTTGGTCATTGAGGAGTGTTGGCTCAAGTTGTATAACGAATTGTGAAAGTATGAGTAGTAATTGAACCCTTTAGAGCATTGGATCAAGTTGTAAGGTGAGTTGTGAAGTGAAAGTGAAAAAGAGAAAAGAATCACTATATTGACTCCCTTGTCGAAATATTGTTGTTGTTTTGAGGTTTTCCCTTGCCGGGACTTGTTGTTGAATCATGTTTCCTTTCCGAGATTCTTATTACATTTTCATTCATTTCCTTGCCTTATTGTTTGTGATTGTTGTTTGGGTGAGGAAGAGAGTTAAAGCACGAAGGGTGATGCCGTGCATTGTTTTGGTAAGAGAGTGTTAAAGCACGAAGGGTGATGTCGTGTATGATTTGTGAGGAAAGAATGTAAAGCACGAAGGGTGATTCCATGCCACACGATGTACCATTCCATGCCGATTATATTGATTATATGGTGATGACGAGAGTAAAAGCACGAAGGGTGATACCGTGCACATTTTCACTACTTGATTGCTTGGTGAGGACGAGAGTAAAAGCACGAAGGGTGATACCATGAACTTATTGATTTCAGATCTTTTGTTGATATTTGAGATATGTTGTTTCTTTCAGTTCCATTGTCTTTCCATTCTAAATTGATGTTTCCCCTGCAGCATGTTACCCCTCCCATGCTTGACTATATTTTTCAGTTTTTCTTTTTCCTCTGTATATATTTGATTGCACAAGATTATTTGGTAGTCTGGTCCTAGCCTCGTCACTACTTTGCCGAGGTTAGGCTAGGCACTTACCAGCACATGGGGTCGGTTGTGATGATACTACACTCTGTACTCTTTTGTGTAGATCACCGTGATGTAGACTTTGGACCGTAGATTGGGTGGCTACCTTCAGTCCACGTGGAGATCCAAGGTAGACCTACATGCGTCTGCAGGCCCTGGTGTCTCCCTCTATCCCTTTATTCATATTTCATTTCCTTAATTCAGAAATAGTGTTTCGTTTATTTTCAAAATTTGTATGTAGTATTCCTAGATCGTCTGTGGTACTGTGACACCAATTCTAGGAGGTTGAGGTTCAGACAGTTGTATTAGACATATATTCAAATAATTTACTGCATTTCTTCTGCTTAATGTTATTTCTGTTGTTTTCACGTTATTGCTTTATAATTGTTAAAAAATATAAAATAGATAAAGAAGTAATTTGCTCAAATGATTAGCTTGCCTAGCTCACATTAGTAGGTGCCATCACGACTCCTGAGGGTGGAAAATCCGGGTTGTGACATTTGACTGCTCAAACCTCCTTAATTTATGTGTGCTTAGACCATCTAAACTTTCTTGATTGTATATGTGTTTGGACTGTGTAAGCTACCTTTAGTTGGAAATGTGTGTTTAGACCGCTTACTTGCTAAATGACTAATTCACATAACTATGTTCGGTCGGGACCCACCATTGTGGACCGCGAGGGGTGCCTAACACCTTCCCATCAAAGTTATTTCAAGCCCTTACCCTGATCTCTAGAAATGCAAACTGGTTACAACAGTTAATTTCTCTAGGTGCCCTAATGTACCTTAATCATTAGGTGGTGACTCTTCAAATACCCAATTCCCAAAAGGAAATGAGTTGTTCCTCCATCAATGTCAAAACCCGGACTCCGCGAAGGAAAAGGGGGGGCGACAACCATTACACCAATACTTTGTGATAGCAACGCACGAATCGTCATAACAATTAATGGAAAATCTCAAACCTTAGGTAATACTAATACTGAGCTGAATTGACAGAACGACGTTCCGTAAGGTGACGACAATAGCCCGATCAAACACGCATGGAGTAACATCCCGCACCACATCTATAGTACTATAATATTTTCCCAATTCCCGATTTATAATAAGTGCTTCACATCGCATAAGATTGAGTAGGAATGAAACAAAGGCATAAGCCTTAAATGAATCAAATCGCACGATGAGGAATCAAGAAGGGAAGTACTCCTAACAGTCATGTAGCCTCTCGAAGATATGTATAGACATCTCCATACCGATCCACAAGACTCTACTAGACTTGCTCATGACTCGTGAGACCTAAGTGAACCTAGTGCTTTGATACCATGTTGTCACGATCCAAATTCTATTAAAGTTCGTGATGGCACCGGAGACCACTATCAGGAAAACCAACACTAAATAATCAATTTAGTTCTCGTTTTAGTATTTTTGAAATTATGATTTTTCTTCAATTTAACAGTAAAAGATGGACTTTACATAATAAATAATAATATTTTAACAATTTTAATACTGAATATCCCATAATCATCCCAGAACCCGATGTCACAAGTGCATGAGTGTTTACTAAGGAATAAAATAAAATATAATAACTGTCCGAAATACAATTTGGATAGAAAGGAAAATACCAATACTTTGTAGGAGATTTTGCTGGCTGCGGATCGCACATAAGATTCATATCGTCTAAGTCGTTGTGTCAACCATGCCGATGCGTACACAAGGGCACTAAATGTATATATGTATGTACAACAAAATGTACAACAAGTGTAGTATGAGTACGAAAACAACGTGTACCCAATAGCTAACCTCGAAGAGTAGTGATGACGGGTCTACTTTAACACTTACTAGTGGTCTAACTATATCAGGTATAGTAAAGAAGTGAATAAATATGAAACCAAGTAAATATATGAAATAAACATGTATAAAATACGTGGTATAATTCTGCCCTTTACAATTTTACTTAAGCTTTCAACTAGCTAGTTTCCTCTATAACCAGAACTTATATATATAGAGATAGTGAATTTCACCAAAGAGGTTGTTATAATTAAAAATCAAGGAAAAACCTCAGATACACTGGCTTCTTGCCAAATATTATGCACGATTCCACGAGGATAATATATATAGCAAATGTCGAGGCGTATGGCCTGATCCAACATAAAAGTAAACTGTGCATTTCCGAGGGTTAAATAGAGCAAACCATAGATGCATCTATTCACCTGCCGAAGCGAATGACCCGCTCCCATGAGAGTGTGCTACATAAATCCTACCGAGGCAAATGACCCAATCCCATAAGAGTAGTAGAAGGAAATACCCCTGTGACAACCCGGCCAGTCGTCTTAAGAACTAATGCCCCGATCCCCTATTAACTGATTTCCCCGTGTTTATTTCTGCTATTTTGATTTTCCAGGATGTTCGGTTTTAAGTTCCGGAAAGTTTTTGGACACTTAATCCCTAAATGAGAGCTTAAGTGTTAGAAAGTTGACCATAGTTGGAACAGTGTGAAGACATCCTCAGAATGGAAATCCAATGTTTTTGTTAGCTCCGTTAGATGATTTTGGGCTTAGGGGCATGTTCGGATTGTGTCTTGGAGGTCCGTAGCTAATATAGGCTTGAAATGCAGAAAGGTCAAATTTTGAAGTTTCCGGTTTGATAGTGAGATTTTGATTCGAGGATTGGAATGGAATTCTGGAAGTTATAGTAGCTCCGTAGTGTTCAATGTGACATGTGTGCAAAATTTCAGGTCATTCGGACGAGGTTTGTTAGACTTTTTTATCGAAAGCGTATTTTTAGAGTTTTTGAAACTCTTAGGCTTGAATCCGATAAAAAAATAGGTGGTTTGAGGTTGTTTTGAGCGTTCCAAAGGTGGGAACAAGTTTGAATTAAGTTATGGATTATGTTGGTAGGTTTGGTTGAGGTCCCGGGGGCCTCGATATGATTTCGGATGGTTGACGAAAGGTTTTGGAATGGTTCGAAGCAGCTGAAGATGCTGGTTCTCTGTCATAACCGCACCTGTGGTTTGGGTTCCGCAGGTGCGGAGCCACAGCAGCGGCATTTCAACCGTAGAATCGGAATTGGGGGAAGTCCAGTAGGAGCCGCAGGTGCGAGAAGGACATCGCACCTATGATACCGTAGGTGCAAAAAATGCATCGCAACAGCGGGTTTTTGGGACGTTAGTGAGTTTCTCAGATGAGGTCAATTCTCCGCAGAAGCAATACTGAGGTGCGGCCCCTTGACCGCAAAGGCGGAACAACTGGGCAGAAAAGAGGATAGAACCAAGGGTTTATTCAAAAACTTGGAAAAATTGATTTGGGAGCTCGGGATAGGCGATTTTGAGAGGGATTTTCACCTGGGTGTTTTGGGTAAGTGATTCTTACTTGTTTTGATTGTTTTCCATGAATCTATGCTTAAATTCATCCTTTAAATTCAAATTTGGGGTGGAAAAATTGAAGAAAGGTCGAAAAGGTTCTTAGACATAACAATTGAATTTGGATCACGATTTTGATGTCATATTGGGATAATTTTGATATAAATAAACTCGTGAGAGTGTGAGGATTCTAGAAATGAAAAAATTACCCGATTCGGAGACATTGGCCTGAGGGGCGTTTTGGTCATTTTAACTAATTTCGCGTATTAGCTTAGAATTTCTTTATAGAATCAGTTACTTGAAGTCTTAGTTAAATTATGAAATTGAATGGAATAGATTTGGGCCATTTGGAGTCGAGTACTCGTGACAAAGACGTGGTTTCGGGTTGATTATTGAGTCGGTTCGAGGTAAGTGGCTTGCCTAACCTTGTGTGGGGGACTTTTCCCTTAGGATTTGGTATATTTGATAATTGAAATGCCTTGTACGTGAGGTGATGAGTGCGTACTTGTGCTAATTGTTGGAAATCCAGTTTTTTATTAAGTAACAACTAGTATGTTTCCTTTACTATTTTATTACTTGCACTATTAAGCATGTTGTTAGCTTAGGAAAGCATGTCTAAGTGATTAAATTTCCTTAATTGTTCAACTGCTTACCTGAGTTCTGTGCAGCATGCTAGGCTAGACTATTTGTTTGTTCAACTGCTTACCTGAGTTCTGTGCAGCATGCTAGGCTAGACTATTTGTTTTCCTGAATATGAAGTTTTGACATATCTGAGTGTTTTCTTCCGTTGCTGCTGTGTATTTACATTAGGACTATGGATGTGGGATTCCGGTAGCTCCCCCCTTGTCTATTTACATTTGGGACTAAGGATGTGGGATTCTGGTAGATCTCCCCTGCACAGTTATATGGAACTACGAGAATGCACCCAGTAGTGTCCCCCAGTAGTGGGTATTTATGTTTGGGACTACGGAACGGGATTCTGGTAGATCCCCGCGTACTATGAGCTGGACTACGGGACAGTATTCCTAGAGACTTGTTGGATGTGTATATTTGGGACTACAGGACGATATACTGGAAGATCCCCGATTGATATTATTGGAGTTGAGTTGTATTTCCTTCTGTGTTTACGTTGTTTCTGTATAGTTGTTGTTGTCCTTTATATCATGTGTTACTTTCACTGTTGTTCTTATTTATACTGCTTTGTTCTACACTATCGAGCTTTATCTTTTACTTAACCTCAGTAGGGCCCTGACCTTCCTTGTCACTACTCAACCGAGGTTAGGCTTGGAACTTACTGAGTACTGTTGTGGTGTACTCATGCCCTTTCTGCGCATATTTTTCATGTGCAGATCTAGGTACTTTGACTCAGTCCTATCCCCTTTGAGGCGAGGCGACTGCTATAGCTACTTCGAGGTATATTTGCCGCGTCCACAGACCAAGGAGTCCCTTTCTATTCTTGTTGTTTAGTATTAGCCCTTCTGTATTTCCGTTCTTGTTAGACATTCTGGAGTTAGAGCTATGTAGTATCCTTAGCTTGTGATACGTGGGTTTCCAGGTCTTGGATATATATGTATTGTTTGTTGAGAGTTAAATATGGTGTATACCGAGCGGCACATTTAAACGATGTTTATTACATTATTCCTATTTTAATATTTTTTACTTCCGCAAATTTGGTTTTTCTTCCTCAAATTAGGCTTACCTAGTTGTAGAGACTAGGTGCCGTCACGATGGTTCACAGAGGGTGAACTGGGGTCATGACAACCCCACTCACAAATCATATGTGTGATGTGGTAAAATATAAATTAACCTTAAAATCATATCTCTTTCTTGATACTTTTCAAAATAAGAGAAATTCAGCTTGTAGTTTCTTTTAAGGAAATTACCCCACTCACGGAACATATATACGACACGGTTACACATAGATTTCTTAAGTTATTATAATATTCCTCAATTCTTTTTGAAATTACGAAGTTCAAATGAAAACTTTTAAATATTAAATTCTTCCATTTCAACTCCTATCAAAACATTTAATAAGCAAACTCAATCTAACTCCCTCTCAAGGCAACAATAAACATAAATCAATGACAATATCAACGAGGCATGATGTAAGTCTAAAACTACCCGAACATAGGCAAAGCTAGAAGCTACGTACGAACTCTCGTCACCTCGTGCGTATGTAGCCCCCAAAAATATAAGCACAAAATAATTAAGTTCACCTATGGGGCTAATTCCACCTTACAAGGTTAGAAAGGAGACTTACCTCGCTCCAAAGTTCCATAGCCGACTCCAACACCACTCTAACACCCAAAATTGATGCCCAACGCTACAAAACTAGCCAAACATTATGCAAAACAATGAAAATATACTCTATTATTCATAACAATTCAATTTACAACAATTCCCAACTACATTCAGAAAGTCCATAAAATCACCTTCGGAACCACGTGCCCGAATTTCAAAAAATTTTGAAGATAAACATCTACATATATATTAAAACAAGAAAGTTATCATAAATAATTGCATTGTGATTAATCCAAGTGGCAAGCTATTATAAAGCCACTTGGTAATCTTTAAAAAGGGGTTCTTAACATTGTAAAAACTTTTGAATTATAATTCAACTATGCATTTAATGTTTGATTAACATATATTAGGAATCTAGAACAAAATTAACTCAAATCATTGTTTGTCAATTCCTCGATTGAAAAATATTTTAATAACAATATATATGGCTTAAGAGAATACTATAATATGAAAACTGTTATGAAATACATATTTATATGGATGTCCACTAATCAAATATAACTCCCATTACTATTCTCCATTACGTAGATAACCCCCACTACTTCTCACCATTATTGTTGTAACTCCCACACCTTCATAACCTACCCATGATCTGCCTCCATGATCTCAAATTCCTAATGGCATATTTATTGAATTCTTTTGGTATACCTCTATGTTGTACTATAAATAGAGGATGAGAACTCATTTTGTAATACACTTGAATACATTGAAGAAATAAGAATTTCTTCTCTCTTGCTCCCTACATTCTTGTCTATTTGTTTGTTTCATATTATTACTTTGAGCTAAGTTTTGTAACACGTTATCAGCACGAATTGCTATATTCTTCTAATATTTTCTATAATAGATGAAAGCCTTCCATGGGAGCTACAACCTTGAATCAATTTGGTTGACCCTATAAAAATCTAGGCATTTTGTTGCCATATCAATGTTGTGTTTGCTTCTATTTTACAGGGAGTATCCTTTTTCATTTGTCATGAATTCTACAATTAACTCGCGTTAATATTTATGAC
This sequence comes from Nicotiana glauca, assembly GCA_026770625.1. Classification (NCBI taxonomy): domain Eukaryota; kingdom Viridiplantae; phylum Streptophyta; class Magnoliopsida; order Solanales; family Solanaceae; genus Nicotiana; species Nicotiana glauca. Next base: position 170,547 of record MU665730.1, read on the forward strand.
TTGGTTTAATTTGAGTTACTTAACAATTTAGTTTCATTTGTGCAGATGTATACATATGGAGAATCGGTTTTAGAGTGACAAACAATAGCATATTACGATGCATTGACATCATCTCCGATATGTACTGCTACGACAGTTTGCAAGACAAGATTATGGAACTGTTAACTATTGAGAAAGTTTCTAATTAATTTTATAACAATAATAAGAATTTAAATTTATGGTGTGGTCAAAATAAATTTTGTATAACTAAGATAGTTTTTTTTCCCTTTATAATTGATCATGTAGTTGTTCGTGAAATGATCAATGTGAACTTTCATTTAAGTTCGGGAAAAATAATAATTGATTATTAGAAAGTAGTATATCATGAAAGGCTCAAGCGTGAGTCCATTTAGACTTATTATGTCATTCTATAAGGGTAAGACATCAGGTTTGAGTCCTGGTGCACTATAATGATAAGAGTTAGATTTGAGTCCCGACTCATTATGGCGTAACATGACTTTATATGGGTAAAGCATTGGGTTTGAGTCCCAATGCACCATATTGATGATATAATGATGGATAATGAAAAATAAATATTTTTCATGAAAAAGTTTAAAACTTGTCCCACTTGATTTGCTCCATTCTTGAAGTGAATAAGTATCTAACGGTACATAATAAGTATAAATAAGACAAGTGGTTGACCAATGAACGTGGGTGTGCCAAAGAACAAAATAATATAGTCATCATTATGGTAAATGTAAAAAAGAGAAAAATAAAGGTTCTCAAAATAATCCTTCAAAGGTTAAGGAATTGTCTATCAATATAGTCTGTAAATCTGAGGCATGCTTAAACGATTATAGTCCATTTTTGAAAGAATCTGACTTGTGACAAGCATTGGAAATGCAAACTTATTCCTGAAAGTGAATGTGAAAATATACATGTGATATAAATTATGAATAAGAATATGCTTATGCATGGTTGTATAAATACCACAACTCACCTCTAAGAGAGGTTTGAGAGAAATAAATATAATGAATATTACCATGTGGTTACATGAATATGCCATTGGTCGTGTACATGTGGCACGCCAAAAATATATTGTCATGCTTTATAAAAAGTTGTTAAAGGCAAACTAAAGCAAGAAGTGATTTTGACCATGACAATTATTATGATATATTTTTCTCCGTGTGTCACGACCCCAACCCCGGTCGTGATGGCGTCCAACACACTGCTAGGCAAGCCTGACCAATTAACAACTTTAACCCATTTCACATACAGTTCATTATTAACTAACACAGATAAATTACCAAGTCATAATACTAGAAGTCTGAAATAAGAGTTAAATATGCGGAATTCAAATAATAATCCTACTACACAGCTCATATAGATCCGGTGTCACAAGTCTAAGTCTCGTATAGATCCGGTGTCACAAGTTTAATAACCTATTACATATCAAACTAGGGAATGTGGATAAAATAAGAGGATAGAAGGGAGAGATCAGGGCAGCGGACGCCATGCAGCTACCTCGATGCTCCCGGATATTCGCTGCCCAACTGAAAATCCTCAACAGTCTTATATGCACCTGGATCTGCACGCAAGGTGCAGGGATTAATATGAGTACTCCGACCCAGTGAGTAATAAACATAAATAATGGCTGAGAATAGAAAATCATGGAGGAACACAGAGTAATCTATAAAGCGGCAATTTAAAACAAGTAAATGAAAGAAATAAACCAATGAAATCGTAATATGGAAATGCTACACAGATATGCAGTTAAGTGACAAACATGTAAAGGAAATCGACACATAGAACGGTAACCTATAGTACCCGCTACGGCGTGCAGCCCGATCTATTATTTATCATCGACGGCGCTCACTGGGGTGTGCAGACTCCGGGATGGGCCCCTTACGGCCCAAGCGCAATGACAAGCCATATCATGGCACCAATCTAGGCCCACGGCCTCATATCAATGTCAGTATAATACTGTTGCGATGCACAGCCCGATCTCATACTCAGTCCAGAAATCACATAAACCCCTCGGAAAATAGTAAAATAGTAGTTCTCAATCCAAAATATCATTTAATATATCTTTTAGTTTCAAAAACCGAGTAAAGATGGATGAGTTGTAAAATAGTAGAAAATGGTACGACTAAGTTCAAGTAGTAAATCCATGCAGCAAGGAAATAGTGAAAAAACTCCCCGAAGGGTTCAAATAGTTGGCACGAGGCCCAAATATGGAAATCAATACAAATAATGATGATAACAATTAAGCTTCAATCAAATACGCGGTAAAAGCATCACTCAGGATGGACCAATTAACAATCCCCAATAGTGAACGACCCCGCGCTCCTCATCAAGTGCGTGTCTCACCTCAATATAGCACTAAGATGTGCAAATCCGGGGTTTCAGACCCTCAGGACATCATTTACATTCATTACTCACCTCAAACCGGCCAAAGCTCTAGCTCGCTATGCCCTTGCCTTTCAAATCGGCATCCTCGCTCGTCTAATCTGACCAAAACCATAGTGAATACGTTACAACCGGCTAAGGGAACAAAGCCCAAGTGAAAATAATAAAAAAATATAAAAAATCCCGAAATTGGCAAAATTTGAGCACCGGTCCCACTTCTTGAAACTCAGAAATTTTTACATCAACGGGTTCCTTATCTCGCCACGAGTCCATACATATCAAAAACGCTCAAATCCGACCTCAAATGACCCTTCAAATCCCAATTTAAAATCTCAAAATCCCAAGCCCTAGTTCTTCCAATTTTAGCTAAATTTTCATGAATTTCTAGGTTAATTTCACAATATAATCACGATTTTAGTTCATAAAACTTACGTCCAATCAATACTCCTTGAATCCCTCTTCAATTTCTCAAAAAAAGCTCTCAATATACTCAACAATGGAGGAAAAATGGCTAAAAGACTCGCGGATGAAATGTTTAAAAACCTTCTTCCTAGCTCCTGGAATTTCTTCTCCGCGAACGCGATCAAACTTACGTGTTTGCGATGCACAATTTTACTTTGACCAAAAATGAACCTTCGCGAGCGCAACACCCCACCTGCGAACGCGATGCCTTGGGCCTCTGAACCTACACAAATGCGGCCCCACTACCGCGAGCGCGAAGAGCATTAGCTCCTGGACCTCTTGCTCTTAACTTCCACTACGCGAACGCGACCCCTAGCACGCGAACGCGAAACACAACCACAAGGACCTTTCGCGAATGAGAGACCCCAGATATGAACGCGAAGCACAAACTCAAGGCCACCCAAACTCCTTCTACGTGAACGCGAGGGCCTTCTCGCGATCGCGAAGGCCAAAACCTGCCTGCACCTGCTGCTGCATTTTCTGCAATTCTCTCAAGTTCCAAACTTCCTGTTAGCCATCTGAAATCACCCCGAGGACCCCAGGACCTCAACCAAAAGCTCCAACACATCCTAAAATATCATCTAAACTTGTTCTAATAATCAAAATACCTCAAACAACACCAAAACCATCAATTTACATAGAATTCAAGCCTAAGTTTTCTAAAAACTTCAAAAACACGCTTTTGATCCAAAACCCGACCAAAGCACCTCCGAATGACCTGAATTTTATACACACATTCCAAATCAGATAAAGAAGCTACAGGAACTCTCGGAATTCCATTCCGACCCTCGGATCAGAATCTCACCTATCAACCGGAATTCGGCAAAATACTAACTTCGCCAATTCATGCCTAATTCTACATCGGACCTCCAAAACCACATCTGATCACACTCCTAAGTCACAAATCACCTCCCGAAGCTAACCGAACCATCGGAACTCACATTCGAGTCCTCTAAGTCATAAGTCAATATCCGGTTGACTTTTCCAACTTAAGCCATTTTTAAAGAGACTGGGTGTCTCATTTCTTACCAAATTCCACTCCAACGCAAACCAAATCAACTCGAACACATAAGACACGGATAACAAAGCATAAAGAATAAGAATTAAGGGGAAACAGAGCGGTAACTCATGAGACGGCGAGATGACGGGTCGGGTCATCACATCCTCCCCAACTTAAACAAACGCTCGTCCTCGAGCGAGTCAAGAAACATACCTGATGCCTCAAACAGGTGAGGATATCTGCTCTGCATCTCTCGCTAGGCCTCCCTGGTAACTTCCTCCATGGGTCGACCTCTCCACTGCACCTTTACTGAAGCTATATCTTTCGATCTCGACTTTCGAACCTGATGACCCAAAATAGCCACTGGCTCCACATCAAAGGTCAAATCATTATCCAACTGAACCGTGCTGAAGTCCAAAACATGAGACGGGTCCCCAACATACTTCTTGAGCATAGAAACATGAAATACCGGATGCACACCCGACAAGCTGGGTGGCAAAGCAAGCATATAAGCCACCTCCTCAATCCTCCTAAGTACCTCAAAAGGCCCAATGAACCGCGGACTCAACTTCCCTTTCTTTCCAAATCTCATAACACCCTTCATGGGCGAAACCTTCAGCAATACCTTCTCACCATGTAGGACGCATCTCGAACCTTCTGGTCCGCATAACTCTTCTTACGCGAATGCGCTGTCCGAAGCCTCTCCTAAATCACCTTCACCTTCTCTAAGGCATCCTGAACTAAATCTGTGCCCAATAGCCTAGCCTCGCTGGATTCGAACCAACCAATTGGGGATCTGCACCGTCTCCCATACAAAGCCTCATACGGTGCCATCTGAATGCTAGACTGATACTTGTTGTTGTAGGCAAACTCTGCAAGCAGCAAAAAATCATCCCAAGAACCTCGAAAATCAATAACACAGGCACGCAACATGTCCTCCAATATCTGAATAGTACGCTCGGACTGCTCGTCCGTATGAGAATGAAATGTTGTGCTCAACTCCACCTGAGTACCCAACTCTCTCTACACGGCTCTCCAAAACTGCAAAGTAGACTGAGTACCTCTATATGAGATGATAGAAACCGGAACACCATGCAACCGAATAATCTCCCGGATATAAATCCCTGCCAGTCGCTTTGAAGAATAGGTAGTACACACAGGAATGAAGTGCGCATACTTGGTCATCCGATCCACAATCACCCAAATTGCATCAAATTTCTTCGAAGTCCAAGGAAGTCAAACAAAAAAGTCCATAGTGATCCTCTCCCACTTCCATTCGGGAATATCCATCTGCTGAAGCAAGCCACTTGGTCTCTGATGCTCATACTTCACCTACTGACAATTGAGACACCGAGCCACAAATCCCACAATATCTTTCTTCATTATTCTCCACCAATAGTTCTGCCTCAAATCTTGGTACATCTTCGCGACATCCAGATGAATAAAGTACCGCGAGCTATGGGCCTCCTCCAGAATCAACTCCTTAAGCCCATCCATATTGGGCACACAGATCCGGCCCTGCATCCTCAACACACCGTCATCACCAATGGTCACATCTCTGGCATCATCATGCTGAACTCTGTCCTTAAGGACAAGTAAATACAGATCATCATTCTGGCGCTCTCTGATGCGATCATATAAGGAAGACCAAGAAACCACACAAGCCAACACCTGACTGGGCTCCGAAATATCTAATCTCACCAACCGATTGGCAAAGGCATGAACATCAACTGCAAAGGGTCTTTTCCCAACTGGAATGTATGCCAAACTCCCCATACTCACTGCCTTTCGGCTCTAAGCATCGGCCACCACATTGGCCTTTCCCGGATGATACAGAATGGTAATATCATAGTCTTTAAGCAACTCTAGCCATCTCCGCTACCTCAAATTAATATCCTTTTGCTTGAACATATGCTAAAGACTGCGATGATCGGTAAATACCTCACAAGATACGCCAGACAAGTAGTGCCTCCTAATCTTCAATGCATGAACTATGGCAGCCAACTCCAAAACATGAACAGGGTAGTTCTCTCATGGGGCTTGAACTGACGAGAAGCATAAGCAATAACACTACCCTCCTACATCAATACACAGTCGATCCCAAATCTCGAAGCATCACAATATACAGTATATGAACCTGAAGCTGATGGCAAAACCAATACTTACACCGTGGTCAAAGCTATCTTGATCTTTTGAAAGCTCTCCTCGCACTCATCCGACCATACAAATAGAGCACCCTTCTGAGTCAACTTGGTCAAGGGAAATGCAATGGATGAAAATCCCTAAACAAACCAGCGATAATAGCCTGCTAGCCCAAGAAAGCTATGAAACTCTATGGCTGAGAACGGTCTAGGCCAACTTTGAACTACCTCTATTTTCTTTGGATCAACCTGAATACCCTCGCTGGACACCACGTGTCCCAAGAAAGCCACTGAACCGAGCCAAAACTCACACTTTGAGAACTTTGCATAAAGCCTCTCCTCCCTCAATCTCTGCAATACCACTCGCAAATGCTCTGAGTGCTCCTCCTGACTATGCGAGTACACTAGAATATCATCAATGAACACGATAACAAATGAATCCAGATAAGGCTGAAATACACTGTTTATCAAATGCATGAACGCTGCTGGGGCATTGGTCAGCCCTAAAGACATGACAAGAAACTCATAGTGACCATATCTTGTCCTGAAAGAAGTCTTAGGAATATCTGAATCCCTGATCTTCAACTGGTGATAGCCTGAACGGAGATCAATATTAGAGAACACCCTTGCTCCCTAAAGCTGGTCGAATAAATCATCAATACGAGGCAGAGGATACTTGTTCTTAATTGTTACCTTGTTCAATTGCTTGTAATCAATGCACATTGTCATCGTGCCATCCTTCTTCTTCACAAACAGAATCGGCACACCCCACGGTGACACACTCGGCCAAATGAACCCCTTATCTAGGAGTTCTTGAAGTTGCTCCTTCAATTCTTTCAACTCCGCTGGTGCCATACGATATGGTGGAATAGAGATGGGCTGAGTGCCCGGCACTAGGTCAATACCAAAATCAATATCCCTGTCTGGTGGCATGCCCGGCATGTCTACAGAAAATATATCGGGAAAATCCCTCACAACTGGAATAGAATCAATACTAGGAGTCTCAGCTCCAATATCCCTCAGAAAAGCTAGATATGACAGTAAACCCTTCCCAACCATATGCTGGGCCTTCAAGAAAGAAATCACTCTGCTAGGAACATAATCAGTCACACCACGCCACTCGATCCGCAGTAAACCCGGCATAGCCAAAGTTACTGTCTTAGCATGACAGTCCAGAATAGCATGACATGGAGATAACCAATTCATGCCCAAAATAACATCAAAGTCCACCATGCTCAATAGCAATGGACCAACTAGGGTCTCCAGACCCCCAATAGTCACAACACATAACCGGTACACACGGTACACAACAACAGTATCGCCCACCAGGGTAGACACATGAACAGGTAAAACAAGGGACTCCCGGGGTGTACTCAAATAACTAGCAAAATATGAAGACACATATGAATAGGTGGAACTGGGATCAAATAATATAGAGGCATCTTTGTGTCAGTATGAAACAATACCTATAATGACAGCATCTGAAGCAATGGCATCTGTCCTGTCTGGAATAGCATAGAATCGAGCCTGACAACCGCCTGATCGACCTCCCCCTCTGGGGCGAACCTGGCTGCCTGACCTCGACCCCTAGCTGGCTGGGTGGGTGGTGAAGTAATTGGAGCAGAAGTCGAGGGCTGACCCCTCTGCTAAAGCTGACCATCACGAAGTCGAGGACACTGCCTCCTCATATGCCCAAACTCTCTGCACTCATAACAATTACCCGGTGCTAGACAAGGGGACTGAAGGGAACCCCTCGTACCAGAGTGACTAGTAGATATACTCAGCACAGAAGAACCCTAAGCTGATGGGGCGTGAGATAAACTCTAAGTTGGGAGGGCGCTGAGTGACGACTGGCCCTGCTGGAACCCGTGATGACCACGGCCTGAAGATGCCCCCCGATACTCTGGGCAGGCTGACTGAGCAGGCCTGGAAGAACAACCTCTACCACACTGGAACTGGCCCCTTGACGGAGCACCACTGAAACTGCCTGATCTTTGAGGCCTCTTGGCCTCCCTCTCCTATCGCTCCCTATGGCGAACCGTCTCAATCTCATGAGCAATATCAACCACATCTTCGAACGTAGCACCCAATACTCTCTCTCTAGTCATCAGAATATGGAGTTGGTAGTTAAGGCCATCCACAAACCTCATGATCCTCTCACGATCGGTCGGAATCATCCAAATGGCATGACGGGCCAACTATGAAAACCTCATCTCATATTGGGTCACGGTCATATCTCCCTGCGTCAACCACTCGAACTGTCTACGCAGCTCCTCTTTATGGGACTGCGATACATACTTCACCAAGAAGAGAGCGGAGAACTGCTGCCAAGAAAGGGGTGCTGCACCGACAGGCCTACGCCTCTCAAAATCCTCCCACCAAGTAAAAGCAACGCCCGAGAACTAAAATGTGGTAAATACCATACCACCCGACTCAAGAATCCCTGTTGTACGGAGCATACGCTGACACTTGTCAAGAAAACCCTGGGCATCCTCGCCCTCAACACCACTGAATGACGGAGGCTGGAGCCTACCAAACCTCTCAAGACGGCACTGCTCATCATCTGGCATAGCTGGAACCACGAACTCCTAAACAGGTGCAACCGGCTGAGCTGGGGGTGCTCCCGGTGTCTGTAATCCCTACACTACCTGCTCAGGTATACGAGCAGGGGGGGTCTGATTGCCTTTCCCATCCTGTGAAGTAGTTGTTGCGGTAGTGGCTGAAACTTCTTGAGCCAGGCTAATGCAAACTGATAAGATCTGTGCCAAGGCCTCTTGAAGACCCGGGATCATGATGGGCACAGTTGGTGCCTGAACTGGTGCTGCTGGAGCCTGATCTGGAGCTGGGGCAGCTGGTGGATCAACAGGTTCTTCCCTCGCTACTATGCCTCTGCCACGTCCACGACTACATCCACGGCCTCTGGTGGCCTCAGTGGGTGGCACTGGTGGCCGCCCACCTCGTCCGGACGCCATGCAGCTACCTCGATGCTCCCAGATATGCGCTGCCCAACTGAAAATACTCAACAGTCTCAGATGCACCTGAATCTACATGCAAGGTGCAGGGAGTAATGTGAGTACTCCGACCCAGTGAGTAATAAACATAAATAATGGCTGAGAATAGGAAATATTGGTGGAACACAGAGTAATCTATAAAGCAGCAATTTAAAACAAGTAAATGAAAGAGATATACCAATGAAATCATAATATGGAAATGCTACACAGAAAAGTAGTTAAATGACAAACATGTAAAGGAAATCGACACGTAGAATGGTACCCTATAGTACTCGCTGCGGTGTGCATCCAGATCCATTATTTATCGTCGAAGGCACTCACTAGGGTTGTGCAGACTCCGGGAGGAGCCCCTTACGGCCCAAGCGCAATAACAAGCCATCTCGTGGCACCAATCTAGGCCCTCGGCCTCATATCAATGTCAGTATAATACTTATGTGGCGCAGACCGATCCCATACTCAGTCCAGAAATCACATATGCTCCTCGAGCAATAGTAAAATAGTAGTTCTTAGTCCAAAACATCATTTAATAGATCTTTTAGTTTCAAAAACCAAGTAAAGATGCCTGAGTTGTAAAATACTAGAAAACGGTACGACTAAGTTCAAGTAGTAAATCCATGCAGCGAGGAAATAGTGATAAAACTCCCCGAAGGGTTCAAATAGTTGGTACGAGGCCCAAATATGGCAATCAATACAAATAATGATGATAACAATTAAGCTTCAATCAAATACGTGATAAAAGCATCACTCGGGACGGACCAATTAACAATCCCCAATGATAAACGACCTCGCGCTCGTCATCAAGCGTGTGTCTCACCTCAATATAGCACTACGATGTGCAAATACGGGGTTTCAAACCCTCAGGACATCATTTACATTCATTACTCACCTCAAACCGGCCAAAGCTCTAGCTCGCTATGCCCTTGCCTCTCAAATCGGCCTCCTCGCATGTCGAATCTGACCAAAACCATAATTAATACATTATAATGGGCTAAGGGAACAAAGCCCAAGTGAAAACAATCGAAAAATATCAAAAATCCCGATATTGGCAAAACCCGAGCCCTGGTCCCACTTCTCGAAACTCAGAAATTTTCACATCAACGGGTTCCTTATCTCGCCACGAGTCCATACATATCAAAAACTCTCAAATCCGACCTCAAATGACCCTTCATATCCCAATTTAAAAGCTCAAAATTCCAAGCCCTACTTCTTCCAATTTTAGCTAAATTTCCATTACTTTCTAGGTTAATTTCACAATATAATCACGTTTTTAGTTCATAAAACTTATCTCCAATCAATCTTCCTTGAATCCCTCTTCAATTTCTCCCAAAGAGCTTTCAAAATACTCAACAATGGAGGAAAAATGGCTAAGACTCGCGGATGAAATGTTTAAAAACCTTCTACCCAGCTCCTGGAATTTCTTCTCCACGAACGCTGTCAAACTTACGAGTTCGCGATGAAAAATTTTACTTTGACCAAAAATGAACCTTCGTGAACGCGGCACCCCACCTGCGAATGCGATGCCTTAGGCCTCTGAACCTACGTGAATGCAGCCCCACTCCCACGAACGCGAAGAGCATTAGCTCGTGGACCTCCACGCTCTTAACTTCCATTACGCGAACGCGGCCCCTACCACACGAATAGAAGCACAACCACAAGGAACCTCCGTGAATGCGAGACACCAGACATGAATGTGAAGCACAAGCTCAAGGCTACCCAAACTCCTTTTACGTGAACGCGAGGGCCTTCTCGCGATCGCGAAGGCCAAAATCTGCCTGCACCTGCTGCTGCATTTTCTGCAATTCTCCCAAGTTCCAAACTTCCTGTTAGCCATCCGAAATCACCTCGAGGCCCCCAGGACCTCAACCAAAAGCACCAATACATACTAAAACATCATCCAAACTTGTTCCAATCATCATAATACCCCAAACAACACCAAAATCATCAATTCACATAGAATTCAAGCCTAAGTTTTCTAAAAACTTCCGAAACATGACTTTGATCAAAAACCCGACCAAAGCACCTCCGAATGACCTGAAATTTTACACACACATCCCAAATCATATAAAGAAGCTACATCAACTCTCGAAATTCCATTCTGACCCTCGGATCAAAATCTCACCTATCAATCAGAATTGGGCAAAATACTAATTTCGCCAATTCATGCCTAATTCTACATCGGACCTCTAAAACCACATTCGATCACACTCCTAAGTCACAAATCACCTCTCGAAGCTACCCGAACCATCAGAACTCACATCCGAGGCCTCTAACTCATAAGTCAACATATGGTTGACTTTTCCAACTTAGTCCTTTTTAAAAGAGACTAGGTGTCTCATTTCTTACCAAATTCCACTCCAACGCAAACCAAATCAACTCGCCCACATAAGACACGGATAACGAAGCGTAAAGAGGCAAAATTGGGGAAAACAAAGCGGTAAATCATGAGACAACGGGTCGGGTCGTCACACCGTGAAGGAGACATTCACCATATGGATGGTGAGAAAAAAGTCTTGTAGTACAAAATTAACTAAGAGCTTCGAAAGAGCTAATTTTGTTGCTACTCGGATAAATAAAATTGTTCATGACATTGATATTGTAGTAAGTCTAAAAAAACTTTTTGAGTTTTAAGTATAGTAGCCAAAGTGGTTGGCATTTGAGACTATAAATAAAATGAAGATTGAATATATTCATATTACTATAATCATACCGGGTAAATATGAAAGGTTACCCAATTTTTCTTCTATGTGTACTACACATGTATAAGTATGATGATAAAATCGCATGCCATAGTAAATTAGATGCTTACTGAAATAAGTATCAGCTGGCATGACCGGTCCCCCACTCCGGCTCAATTATGATGCGGAAAATTAATTGAGAATCACATTGGCATATATTGAAGAAATAGAAGGTTCTTCAAGAATTCTCTTGTGCTGCTTATTCCCATGATATACCAGTTAAGGTTGGGATTGAATCCCTTGGTTTTTGGAACGAATAGAAGGTGATATATATATGGGCCCAGTCACCTGCCATGTGGACCGTTTACTATTATATGATTTTAAAAGATGCATCTACTGTGTGGTCACATGTGCGTTTGTTTTCAACTTGCCGTGTGAATTTTACAAGGTTGATTGCTCAAATTATTAGAGCACAGTTCCAAAATATAAACTATGATAATTTATCTTGATAATGTAGGTTTAAATCCAAGTTGGTTTAGCAGAGATTATATGCCTCCAGTTATAGCTAAACCATTGGTTATGAGAAAAAAATTACCAAAAAGAAATTTGGTATGAGATGTATTATTTAATATAGAGCAGTACTTGTACGCATCTAGCCAAGTTATGATAAATTCTCCCCCTCACAATTGGTTCAGGTTCAGGAACCAAATAATTTCCATCTTCAAATATGGATGTGCTATATGATTTAATTATGACACTGCAATGCATAAAGATTGGTCCCCAAAGAAGGTTGGGGATATGTGTTAGTGATCCTAACATTAGGGGGAGAAAATGGGCAGCTGAAAAAAGTGCTACGTGAAATAAATTATTATGAATACATCTAGATCCTCGTACAAGAAAATATGAACTTGAAGTTCAAGTGATATTCATTTCCAAAATATTGCCAGGCACATTGCTGACCCAAAGCTAAATGTCATATTTCAGTTGCTAGTGCTCCAAATAGAATAACGTCCATGATGGACAAAGTTTATGGCGCGGATGAAGCGTAATAGACTAATCGGTTCTAAAGATAAAACTTCTTGAAGAAGGAGAGGAGCAACCGTTAAAGATGGTCATAATAAGGAGGCAAGTGCTTTATAAGAACACCATGACATAACACTTTATAAGACCTCATGGGAGAGACTCAGGTACCTGAAAATAATGAGATCTCGATAAGTTATGTCTTTATTGTGTGATGATGAAACCAATGTAAAATGATCATTGACGGTATTGTTTATATAATGTAGTGCTCGATATTATTAATATTTACGATGATCTTGAGCTCAAATCTGTCATGGAATTTGGACAGATAAATGATTGGCCAAATGAAAAATATGCAACGAAAATTGACTTCATCTGAAAAATATGAAGTTGGACGGATAGTTCCAAAAGCTAAAAGTATAAAGGCTATATGAAGATATTGAAATATGATTAGTGTTATATTGCAAAAGGAATCTTTGATATAGATTTGTTTATTCTAACAATTATTGCCAAGGTTTTGTTGGTTATGAAAATGCAGGCATTTTCTGAAATTTATTCTTGAAACAATCTATTTGTATATGAGGGTAATGCCATATTGTGATATTCAACAAGGTTCCAATTACATTGAAGATGATACTGTATGCATAGCTCAATTGAAAGAAGGACTATCGAATGAGACAAAATAAATCACATTCACCAAAATTCTTCAACAAATTTGTTCAAATGATCATTTGACAAACTTCTTCACAAGGCATTGTAGATCTCAATATTAGAGAAGTTGTTATACAAGCTTGAAATTCGTTGTCTCCGAGAAATAAAGTGATATTTTCATCAGGGGGAGGCAAATACGCGTTGTACTCTTTTTCCCTTCGCTAAGGTTTTATCCTACTGGATTTTCCTGGCAAGGTTTTTAATGAGGCAGCAAGTAATGCGTATTACAAGATATGTGTACTCTTTTTCCTTCACTAAATTTTTTTTCCTACATGGTTTTTTTCTTAGTAAGGTTTTAATGAGGCACATTATCTATGGACATCCAAGAGGGGGTGTTATGAAATACATATTTATATGGATGTCCACTAATCAAATATAACTCCCACTACTCTTCTCCATTATGTAGATAACCCCCACTACTTTTCACCATTATTATTGTAACTCCCACACATTCATAACCTACCCATGATCTTCCTCCATGATCTCAAATGATTAATGGCATACTTATTGAATTCTTTTGGTATACCTTTATGTTGTATTATAAATAGAGGATGAGAACTCATTTTGTAATACACTTGAATACATTGAAGAAATAAGAATTTCTTATCTCTTGCTCCCTACATTCTTGTCTATTTGCTTGTTTCATATTATTACTTTGAGCTAAGTTTTGTAATAAAAACAAATATATTGAATACTCTAACTACTTTAAAAATAAGTTTTCCAGACTCATAAGTGGTGCAGTCCATCAATCAACACTAAAAGCATGCCAATCGCATGTAATCTAATATAAAATGTAAATTAAAATTTTGTACTAATTGCTCTAATGTTTTGCCTATGTTAAAAAAATACGAAAAGAAAAGAATCAATAAATTTATAGTAATGGTTAGTAATCTCAAGATTAAAGTTAATGAAAAAACTAATCAATTGGGTCAAGCATGCGATTTTGATCATACTAGCTTTTTAATATGTTAAAGAACTTGGTGAATGGGTCAATGGACATTGAATATCTAATGGAAGAACTAAGAGAGAAGCTGAAAAAATATGCTAAAATTCTCTTGCGGGAGAAAAATAAATATGATCTGAAGAATTTTCTAATTTAATTAATCTGAATAAAGAGTAGAAATAACTATATAGTGAAAAAAATCGTATAAAAGAAAATGAAACTCAAATGGGAAAAGTACTCAAATAGGTATCTTCGTTAATATCAAATGTATATCTAAATTAGGCGAAATGGCCTCCTGGCCACTTAAACTTGCATGGCTTTTGAAAGCCGATACACCAACTTACAAGTTTCCCATTTGAACACTCCAACTAGTGATACCCTTGACTAATAAACACGTTGGACCCTTGACCATCCGCGCGTGTATCACACTTCTGCTAACGTGTCTGCCCAGTCAGTACTGAGCCAATTAAAATATTACACGTCAGATACTCAACCCTTTTACCATTCCCGTTTGCCTTTCTATCTCTATCAGTGGAAAAACCCAAATCAAGAATCTATTTTTAACTCTACAGTTGAGCATTTTAGAGCTCATTCATCAATAAAAATGCCAACTTTAGTGAAAATCAAAAACCTCTTTTGGCTGTAGAGTTGAACAAGAATAATTAAGTGGAAATGTTGTCAATTTCAATGGGAATCAAGAACCCATTTATTTTCCAAAATGCTTCAAAAGGCAGCACTTCATCTCCCGAAAATATCACCCAAAATTAGTCACCGAAATTCACCTCAACGTGCTCTTCTTAAGCCTTGTTGCAGCTAACCGTTCAGCCCGCGCATCTGCTGACTCGAAAGAAAATCTGCGGCTACATCTGAAGGCACAACTAATAATTGAATTTAGACCAAGTGCGCATATTAATGCACAGAGCAGAGCTGCTAGGATAATTATCATGTTGGTGTCAAAACTTGCTTCCTTGGAGTAACCATGAAATGAATTGGTTTCGTTGTTACTTGGTGGAACATAATGAGTATTATGTATTAGCCGCTCTGTACGATAAAAGAATTCCATAGTCCCAATCCGATTCTTGTATTACAGCAGCAAAAAGTAGGACATATGAACTAAAATCTGAAAGCCCCTTTCTAAAGGGAACCGGAAATTAAAATGATCAATCAATTCTAGTACTGAAAAAGGAACCAGAAATTAAAGGGATCAAACAATTCTTTCTCTAAAGAATATGTTGGTTCTGTGACATTTGTGATGGGGAATGAAGGAGGGCAGTATAGAAAATAAGTGGTGGATGTTTTGGTGTTTATCTTGGATTTCCTTAGAGTAAAAGGAAGGGATGAGACAAATAATGCCTAAATCAAAGCTTCCTGTCTTTTTGGAAAACAAAGTGAGACTAGAGTATAGTATAGTCTGAAGTAAAGTTCAAGAGAAAAAGGCAGCACTTCATCTCTTTTCAGCAAAAAAAGGAATCAAGTTATATATATTGTTGATGCGTCTTTGTAGCGTGGTGTGCGCCCAATTTACCATGTCTATTGGGCCGCTTCCACATAAGTATAGTCAAATGTATTTATTACTTTTTGTTGCATCAAGTTGGAGTGTTCAAATGGGAAACTTGTAAGTTGGTGTATCGGCTTTTAAAAGCCATGCAAGTTTAAGTGGCCAGAAAGTCATTTCGCCTCTAAATTATTCATGCTAAAATCTAAAAAGACCATGTCACTGAAGTCTTTGCAGGTGAAGCCAACCTAAATCATGTTACATTTCAGGTTCATACCACTAATTATGCCAATTGTTATTTGATGATCATATAATTCGTATCTTTTTTCATAAGTTTTTGTTTTTGGGATACATTATGCAGAGAAGCAAGTTGATATTTTTGAAAATTTATTGAAATAATTAGATTTAAAATATCCTTTCCTAAGCAACATTGCAACTTAATATGACAAATTTCCTATAATATTAACCGCGCATCGCGCGGGTTCTAATACTAGTTACTCATAATATTACGAACTCAAATGTATAATTTATTCCCAATTCTATGCCCAAATTCGTGGCCAAAATCCAAAAATATCAATTTTTAGGTTTTCTTCTAAATCCCACAATTTCCACAAATTCTCATGTCTAAATCCATATATAGACTATGCATATAACTCACAATGTGAAGAAATCACGTACCCCATACAGGATGCTGGAAATGGCACTCCAAAATTGGTCCAAAATCGCCTCCCATGGAAGAAATGAAGTAAAAATGAGCCACCCTCCCGATTTTAAAGAAACACTGCCCAGGCGACCCTTCTTCGCGAACATGGAACACCCCTGCCATTCGCGTTGCTTAGAAACCTCAGGACCAGAAATGCATTTTCGCCTTCGCGAACCACTAATCGCGTTCGCGAAGGCCGGCTACTCTGACCCTTTGCATTCGCGTTCCTTTCTAGGCGTTCGCGTAGGCCAAATGGCCTTAGGCCCAGCTCCCCTTTTCCTTATACGCGTTCGCGATTGACAATACACGTTTGCGAAGATCCCTCAGGCAATACATTCATGTTCGCGATGTCCATGTCACATTCGCGAAGACCAAAACTCAGCAACCTCAAACTTTCCTCTTCGCGTTCATGAAGACCAAAACTCAGTAGCCTCAAACTTTCCTCTTCGCGTGATGAAGGAAACCAGATACCAGCAACAACAGTCCAAAACAGACCGAAATGATCCGGCACCATCCCGAAACACACCCGGGGCCCTCGGGACCCTGTCCAATCACTCAAACTAGTCCCACAACATAACACAAACTTGCTCGAGGCCTCAAATCACATCAAACAACATCAAAATCATAAACTCACACCCAGATTCGAACTTAATGAACTTTAGAACTCAAGCTTCTACATTCGATACCGAAACCTATCAAATCACGTCATATTGACCTCAAATTTTGCGCACAAGTCAAAATTCACATTAGGTACCTACTCCAACTTTTAGAATTGGATTCCTACCCCGATATCAAAAAGTCCAGTTCCGGTCAAACTTCTCAAAAACCTTCAAATTTCTAACTTTCTCCAAATGACCCCAAAATGACTTACGGACCTATGAATCTACTTCCGGACGTGCTCTCAATATCAAAATCACCATACGAGGCTATTCCCACCCTCCAAATATCAAATGAACATCGGTAACATTTAAATGTACTTTAACCTAGATTTATGAAATTCTTCCAAAATGCTAACTTCCACAATATGTGTCGAAATGCTCACGGGGTCGTCCAAAACCCAATCCGGACATACGCCCAAGTCCAAATCATCATACGAACCTATTGGAATATTCAAATCCCGATTTCAAGGTCGTTTACTCAAAAATCTAATCTTAGCCAAGTCTTCCAACTTAAGGCTTCCAAAATGAGGCTTTTCTTTCCAAATCAACCCTGATTTGCCCGAAATCCAATTCCGACCACATGTACAGGTTATAATACCTAAAATGAAGCTTCTCATGGCCTCAAATCGCCGGACGACACGCTAGAGCTCAAAATGACTGTTCAGGTTGTTGCACAACCCCATGTTTCCCACGTTAATTAGAAATCGCTCACCCAACCAACTAAGCCGACCATTTTTAACTTTATACATGTATTGTAAATTTAAAAAAGTATGTACAATTTGGAAATTGTCATTTTTTCTTTGTATATTCAACACCCCTTTCTTGAGCCTAAACATCATATGCATTTGTTAAAATGACCTTTTTTCGGGCAACTTTAAATTATACTCTTGAAATCGGAATAGTGTGAAGACGACCTCGGAATGGAAATCCGATGGTTCCGTTAGCTTCGTTAGGTTATTTCGGGGTTGGGAGCGTGTTCAGAATGTATTTTGGAGGCTCATAGCTCATTTAGGCTTGAAATGCTGAAGTTTGAATTTTTGAAGCTTCCGGTCCGATAGTGAGTTTTTGATCTGAGGGTCGGATTGGAATTCCGGAAGTTGCAGTAGCTCTGTCATGTCATTTTGGGTGTGTGTGCAAAATTTTAGGTCACTCGGGCGAGGTTTGTCTAGGGTTTTGATCGAAAGCGTGTTTTGTTGGAATTTGAAGTTCTTAGGCTTGAATCTTTGATTTAATCGAATTTTTAGTGTTGTTTTAGGTATTTTAGGGATTGGTGCAAATCCGAATAAGGTATTAGGTGGTATTGGTGATTTTGGTTGAGGTCCCGGGGGCCTCGGGATGATTTCGGGTGGTTAACGGGGAAATTTTCTAAGTCTGCTGTAGCTGGTATTTTTGACCCTTCTGGTATTTTCGCTTATGCGGTTTGGGAACCATAGAAGTGGAGCCATAGAAGCGGCTTTCTCATCACATAAGCGGTTTTGGCTTTCCCCTCAGAGACCGTAGAAGCGGTCACCTTTCCGCAGGAGCGGAGCCGCAGAAGCGGCTATTTGGTCGCAGAAGCAGTCGTGTCCTTTCTTCAAAAGCCGCATAAGCGGCTTAGTTATCGCATAAGCGGAGCCGCAGAAGCGGCCCAGCTATCGTAGGAGCGACCCCAGCCCTTTTAATAAAAACTGCATAAGCGGATTGGGTTCTGCTTAAGCGGGACCACAGAAGCGGTCCCTTATCCGTAGAAGCGAAAATGACTGTTCAGAAGTATCAATGTCGAGGGTTTAATTTCATAAGTTTAAAAATCGATTGAGAGCACGGGAGAAGGCGATTTTTAGTGGGTTTTGAAGAGAAAATCATTGGGTAATATTTATTTGATCCCTTTTTATTATATTTCATCATATATAGCTAAATACATCATTGGAATTCGAATTTAGGATCAAAAAACTTGGTAATTTGGGGTAAAAGTTCATAGACCAAACTTTGGTGTTTTGAGGGAGCATTTGACATCCGATTTGGGAGATTTTTATATGGTTAGACTCGTGAGAGTACGAGGGTTTTGAAAATGTGAAAATCATTCGACTCCGAGACGTTGTATGGAGGGGCATTTTGGTCATTTTACCTATTTTCGCGCCCTAGCTTTAATTTTTATAGTGAAATCAGTTGTTTGCAATCTTATTTACGATATGTAATTGAATTAAATAGATTTGGGCCATTTTGAGTCGGATACTCGTGGCAAAAGCGTGGTTTCGGGTTGACTTGCACTTGTTCGAGGTAAGTGGCTTGTCTAACCTTGTGTGGGGGACCTTTCCCCTTAGGACAAAATCTTTGAATATTTGAATGCCTCGTACCTGAGGTGACGAGCGCGTACTTGAGCTAATTGTTGTACACCCATTTCTACTTGAAGTATTTAAATTGAGATTTCTTGTTTACTTGTTCATTTCAGACTGTAAGTTTAAACTTGTGCTAGCTTAGAGAAGCATGTTTAGCTGACTTGCTTGCTTAATTGTTTATTTGTACTATTTGTATTCTGTGAAGCATGTAGGTTAGAAATTTCTATTACTTGATTTGATTTTAGCATTTATTCTGAGACTTTGAGTTGTTATTGTTGTGTGTTTAATTTGGGACTACGGGACGACTTCTCGGGAGATCCCCCTGTACTTAATATATTCTGGATTGAGGGCGCGGGATACCAAGAGATCCCCAGTGTATATGATGAGGTTACCAAGAGGTCATCGGGATACCAAGAGATCCCGGGTGCATATGATGAGGATACCAAGAGATCCTCGGGATACCAAGAGATCCCCAATGTATATGATGAGGATACCAAGAGATCCCGGGTGCATATGATGAGGATACCAAGAGATCCTCGGGATACCAAGAGATCCCCGGCTATTATTCTTTGTTGAGAGCAGTATTCCTTATATTGCTACATTTGCTTTCTATTACTGTTCTTCCTTATTTATCTAGGTTAGATTCTTGCTGTAGACTTTATTTAAACTGCTTCTGTTATCCTATTATTTATTTTATTTTATCTCAGTAGGGCCATGACCTTCCTCATCACTACCCAACTGAGGTTAGACTTGGCACTTACTGAGTACCGTTGTGGTGTACTCATGCCCTTCCTGCGCATGTTTTTCATGTGCAGCTCATCCAGGTACCTCTACTCAGGCGCACTATCAGTGAGGCAGGAGGATTTCGGAGACTTCGAGGTAGATCTGCTGCGTCCGCAAACCGACGAGTCACCCTCTTACTCTATCTTTAGTACTTAGATTTCTCTCTTTCGATTGTTAGACATTCTGGAGTTTTGGAGCCATACTATATACTTCGGTAGCCTGTGTTGCCCGTGAGTTTCCGGGTCTTTAGGAATAGTGCTAGACTTGTGTTATTGAGTTGTACATGCCGAGTGGAATCCAGTATAGTTACTTTTAGCTTTTAAATTTGGTTTTCCTCTGTTTTCCGCAAATGTTATATTTTCCGCAATATTTGGTTTACCTGGTCGTGGGGACTAGGTGCCATCACAACATGTTCACGATCGGTGAACTAGGGTCGTGACTTAAACAAAAAAAAAAGATCCAGCTATTTTTAAAGATAAAATTTAGCACACTAAATTAGCGGGAGAGAATTTAAACGATACAAAAAAAAAAGTCACACATGGGTGAAATTCGGTTCAAGGGCCTACTCTAGCATTTTCCTCGTTTGGGCTTTCACCAACTATACTATAATAGAAACTTATTTACCACTACCTAATTATACTGTAATAGAAACTTATTTACCACCTTTATTTAGGTTTTTATTAATTACTTTGTATATTTATATTTACAAGTTATGTATAAAATCATAGAAAAGAAAAAATAATTCAAGATCCCTTAATTCTAGCATGTCAGTTACATGACACCAACCCCCCATTTCAATAACCCCCCTACATTTAAAGTTTTGTTTCTTTTTCTCTCTTTCTTAATAATCACCCAAAATCTCTCATTTATTTTTATATCACCCAAATTTCCGATTCATTTACTTTTCCAAATATTTTCAAATTTATTTTTTCTCTTTCTTNTCTATTTCTTATTAATATAATGCAGACGAAATTCCAAAATATTGCTCTAGAATCAAGTTGTGGATAAGTTTTGAATCTTGATTTCTTCTTTGTAAAATCTTTATTGTATGTCTTGTATATGATACATCAATACCTAAAACAATAATCGATACAATACTAATAATTATAATGCAATTATATTAGATTTTTAGTAGAGTTGTGATTTAAACTTGAAGAAGATGAAGATCATAATTGTATCACAATTTTTCAAAAATGTATCGTGATTGTGTTGTAATTGTATATGTATCATAATTGTTACAGGAAATTGTATTACAAATGTATGATAACTGTATATTCATTGTATATTATTACGAGCAGTTGTGAGTTCGTGACGAATTTCACAGTTTTTATCACAAATATATGATAATTGAATATTAATTTATTAGTATTATATCAAGTATTATTTTGGGTATTAATGTACCAGATACAAGTTATATAAAATTGTGATACAAGTATGATACAATTATATTTTAAGATTGATGTATCTGATACAATTCAAATACAATTATCATAGAATTATCATGGTTCTTCATTTTCAGTGTTGTTCAGTCTCCTAGTAAAAGAACGATACAATTGATGATTTTTTTAATAATATAAAGTTATCACCAATGGTGGAAAGAGAGAATATGGAGATTCTTGGCATAGATTAAGATATTTTGATGTAAAAAAAGGAGAGAGAAGAGGAAAGGAAAAAAAAAGAAAATGATGTAATTAAATTCCTTAATTGAAGACACTAATAATGGGGTGGAGCTTTTTTAGGAGCAACGCATATAATTTGTAAGAAAAATATAGACACTTATTAAAAACTACAAAACATAAAGAATATAGGTAAATAAGTTTCTAATATAGTATAGCTAGGTAAAAATTATTGTTATTTCCGTCAAATTTTGGCCCCATCTCATTATGAATTGAGCTATTATCTTCTGATAATGATGTGTTTAAAAAAGAATTAACAATGGGATACTGATGATCATGGTTTTCTCAGATTGGAAGTATAAGGAGATGAAGAAGAGTTGATAATATGATATGGGGAAGGGAAAAATGTTTGGTTTAATAAGTTGGAAGTTCCATTAGAAAGAAGAGGATTGATGCTTGAATCCAACAAAGTGAAGGAAGCTGCTGTTGATGCCATTGCTGTTGCACCTACAGGAAGTGGATGGTTATGTGTTCCTTCATATGTTGTGATCAATATTGACATGTCCTCCACAGATCTTTGCACCTAATCAAAAAGCTTAATAAGTAACATGGTTCTGAAATACTATATATTCAATTCTATCTGTATTTTTCTTTTTACATATATATATATATATATATATATATATATATATATATATATATATATATATATATATATATATATATATATATATATATATATA
>MU665730.1:196824-221136 GCA_026770625.1 Nicotiana glauca
AATTCAAAAAATAAAAATTAAATAGTTAGGTTGGTATAATTCAACTTACTGTGGCAGCTTCACATCTTGCCCGGAATGAAACCCTAGCTTGTCTGTTTGGAGGAAAATTCACTTGACTTGTAATTCCTCCAAAGTTGCTTCCATGTGAATTATTACTACTTTGTATTGGCAAATATCCAGTGCTTGTGACATCTTCTTTCTTCTCTTTTCTTTCTTCATCTGCTTCTACTTTGCTTGCACTTCTACCACTATTTAATAATGTCAAAGACAACCCTAATTCACCATCTCCAATATCATCTTCTTTTGATGCTGGTGATGGTGTCCTCTTATTCATATCAAAATCAATATAGTCATTTCCATAAAGTGAAAGGAAATCTTTAGGTTCCTACAACCAAAAAGAAGTACAGAAAATAAAACAGACCCTATTTAATTTGGTTAACTTTATGTACAACAAATTAGGCTTGAATTATAGCTAAATCAGTATTGTTTCAAGATCTATCTATGAACAACATAGATCCTTGAATAGCCAAATTAGGGTTGAATTATAGCCAATAGTTTCTTAGTAGTAAAAGATATATAAGGCAAGAAGCAAGGGCGTATTTATTGCGCAAAAGCCGTTACGCCTTAACGCATTCGTTTTCTCGTATAATTCATGCAGGTAGCTAAGTTTACCTTCTTGCCATTGTTTTGTTGAGTATTTGACAATTTCTTTTGTAAGTCATAATAATCTTTCATTGTTTGCTCTAGTGCCTCCCTTAGTACCTTGTTCTCCTCTTTCATCA
This sequence comes from Nicotiana glauca, assembly GCA_026770625.1. Classification (NCBI taxonomy): domain Eukaryota; kingdom Viridiplantae; phylum Streptophyta; class Magnoliopsida; order Solanales; family Solanaceae; genus Nicotiana; species Nicotiana glauca. The sequence goes on from MU665730.1 coordinate 197,607, forward strand.
TGTTCATCTCCTTTTGTAACACCGACAATAGATACTACAAAAGAACAAACTTTCAATAGTCCTCATTGTCAAGAACAATATAATCGAGCACCTAGATTCTTGCACGAAAAAAGATATATAAGGCAAGAAGCAAGGGCGTATTTTCGTGCAGAAAATTTAAAAACGCGATTCCGTAAGAAGCTCGTGAGAAATATTGCAAGTACACTCATTATCTCTGTAATAGCATTTCTATATAACAATGATTCGCTATAAAAGTTACGTTTTTTCGAAATCGATTTTTATGTTAGGTTAATATATGTCCTCTATGACAGCAATTCGCTCTAGCAACCAAAAAATATTGGAACAAACAAGGTTGTTATATAGAGATTTGACTGTAATTAAATGTGTACCTCTTTTCTTTTCGAGTTCTCTCCCAATTCTTGTTCTTTACTTTGTATTTTTGCATCAAATTGTGATAATTCTCTTGATGACTTGACTTTATTTGATGGCTCTTCATGACCAAGCTTCAAGGAAAGATCAATTATCTTCATCTTTTCATCACTTCCAAATTTTCTGTTTTGTCCATATGGAAAAAAGCTGGGCTATTAGCTTGTCTTTATTATATAACTTTCTAAATTCGCTATTTTGTGCTGCTTTTGAGGCACCAAAGTCAATTCCATCGTCTCAAATAAGAATAATTAGATATATAAGGACACATCTAAGTATTGACTTTAATAGCAACTTTAGTTAACCTAATTAGCGTAGTAGTAAGGCAAACTAATTAAGATATTCTTACATATCGACAGACAGTGTGGCAACACTTGAGCATCCCCTCTTAATATTCTTACATATTGACAAATTACTTGACTATGGTTTAGTTTTGTCCTTTAATCTTGTTCATACAAACGACAAACACATTTAGACTTTTATAGCCGTCCGGTTATTGAATTTGATTTTTTCTAAGAAGTAGTATCATGTTTCAAGCATGAACATTTCCACTTGAAAATTCAAACCCTATTGCAAGAGTAATCAAATTAAAGATGTTAATAATAGGGGCATAAAGGATACAGAGTTAAACTATTCTACTAACAACATCGGACATAACGAGAATTAAGTGCACTACATTGTCTTAAGGTGTGCTGCTAAAGATCTACTCAAAATGCATAATGAAGTGGACTCTTTAACACCCAATTTTTCACTTGTATTCATATATTATAATTTCACTACAAAGGCGGTTGAATTGATAACTTTACTTCACAAAAGGCTAAACCTTGAAGATTTGGGCAATAAAGTGTTAGCAGACCCCTGAGGGGTAGCTCGACTGGTAAAGGCCTGAGGACAAAGTTCTTCAGGTCGCTAGCTCGAGCCCCAGCAGGGCTACTGGAGGCATTACAAATTGGCCGCGTCTTCAGGGCCCTGTGAAATTAACCATGCACCCGTCTTGAAATAGCGGGACCCGGTAGGTATAGCTAGTCGGGTTCGTAAAGCGATGCCCAGAAACCACGGATTAGAAAAAAGTGTTAACAGAAAGAAACCTTCAGAATAAGAAAGAAAAGGTATGAAAAAATATTTATACAATCAAGTTACTTAAACCGTAAATGATGTTGAAGAAGTTGACCATGATAAGGATAAGCTTGAACGAGATAAGTATAGTTAGATTGCATTTTAGAGTTTGTACTTAACTCAATGTAATAGTCATACATGTAGTAGAACTCTAAGTCATTTGTAGTAGTTATCACTTAGCATACTCAGCCTAGTTTTTAGTTGTTTTATGGCTTGTATAAATTCACTGATGGCTTTGTAATACATGGGAAAACACATGATTATTCAATACTATTCCCTCTCAATCTTGTGATTTTCTACATGGTATCAGAGCACACAGAAGCTATGCTGCCCACACGATCAAACATGGCCATAACAACACCCTCAACCTCTTTGTGTCTATCACCAGCTTCCTTGCACCATCTGATTGCCTCTTGTCCAGTTAAGTTGAAACCGTCGAACTAATTCATCTGGAAGACACAAATACTCCAGTTGATTCGGGTAACGAAGGTGAAAAACTTGATCAATAAAGGCAAGTCGGACACAAGCAGTTCATCTACTTCTGTTGGTACTGACAAGACTGTCGACAAAGGTGATGATAATAATAACTGGGAGGAAAAAGATGTGCTCCTGAGGAGTTGGATATCTTCTATAATGACTTAGGAAAGCATGTACTTGATTGTGGGGTGTTCAACTGCCAAGAAAATATGGGAATGTCTAGAGGAAGCATACCTGCAGGCAACCAAGGATAAGGAATTTCAGCTTAAGCAACAACTTCAGAATGTCAAACTAGGAACCAAAAATCTTTATGAATATTTGAAGGAGTTAAAAAGCATATGTGATGATCTTTCAGCCACACACAAGCATGTTAAATAAACTTTGCTAGAGGACTTGGTCCAAAGTACAAAACCTTTAGGACTGTCAAGCTGGGAAAGGCTCCATATCTTATCCTGAACCAGTTTGTCAATTCTCTTAGAGGATTTGACATGAGAGAAGATGAAGAAGAAGTGGCTCAACAAGGCTACAATATGGCCTTTACTGCTCAAAGAGGAAGAGGTCGTGGCGGTTACTCTAACATAAGAGGAAACTCAAACTTCTTCTTAAGAGGAAGAGGTTTCAGACCTGTAGGACAAAGTAACAATCAGATTAAACAAGCTACTCAGAACACAGCAAAGGGTCAAGGAAAATTTCCAAATATATGGAAGAAACAACCACACAACCTTAAAATGCTTCTACATGTAGGACTATTCATACAAAACTACAGAGGATCTGCCACAGGCTTTTTCTGTTGTTAATCTACAGAATAGACAGGTTGAAGATGAAGCTATGTATGTTGACTCTGGTTCAAGCAGTCACATAACCAATTCAACAGGTAATCTATCAAACATTTAACCTTATACTAGTTTTGATAAGATAATAGTTGGGGATGGCTCTAAACTTGACATCACACATATTGGCAATACAACAAAATCTGGACTTAAATGAAAGGAAATGCTTGTTGTTCCTAAGATTAAGAAGAAGTTGTTGTCAGTTAGTAAGCTTGCTAAGGAAAATTCTTGTATACTTGAGTTTGATGAATTTGATTTTGTTGTAAAGGACAAGAGCTCAAGGAGACTTATGACCAAGGCATCTAAGAAGAATGATCTATATGAACTGGAGGAAAATAACTTTTATGCCTTATCTGAATCAAAGGAGTGGAAGAATACATACAGTATTTGACATGCTAGATTAGGTCACCCTAGCTTAAAGTCCTTAAAGATTGTAGTAACAAGTGTATTAATGTCAAGTACTGGAATAAAGTTCCTACTGTTTGTGTTAGTTGTCAGTTAGGAAAAGGATGTAAGCTTACATTTGAATTGAGAAATAAGATTGAAAAAGAGCTTTTGTTTAAAACTCATTGTGATCTTTGGGGTCGAGCTCCTATTGAATCATCTCAGCACATGAAATACTATGTAGTTTTTGTTGATGACTGTATAAGATATACCTGGTTCTATCCACTAAGAAGGAAATATGAATTCTATGATATTTTTGTTAAGTTTCAAAAGATGGTCGAGAAACAATTCACAAAGACTATTAAAAAAATTTAGTGTGATGGAGGTGGGGAATTTAATAGCACTGCATTTGTTGAACATCTAGATAACTGTGGTATTTTTAGACATATATTATTCCCTCACACACCTGAGCAGAATGGAATCTCTGAGAGGAAACACAGACATATAGTTGAAACTGGCCTGACTTTTCTATTTCATGCAAAGTTGCCATAGTTTCTTTGGGTAGAAGCCTTCTTAACAACTGTATTCTTAATTAATAGAATGTATTCGTCAGTGTTCCAAATGGTAACTCCATTATTTAAGCTCTTTTGATAGCATCCCGATTATAATAGTCTAAAGGTCTTTGAATGCAGATGTTTTCCTTACTTGAAAGGAAAAATAAAATTCTCTCTAAAATGAAACAACAACAACAACAACAACCCAGTATAATCCCACTTAGTGGGGTCTGGGGAGGATAGTGTGTACGCAGACCTTACCCTTACCCTGGGGTAGAGAGGTTGTTTCCAAATGGACCCCCGACATCCTTCCCTCCAAGAACTTCACATCTTGCTCTTGGGGAAACTCAAACTCACAACCTCTTGGTTGGAAGTGGAGGTTGCTTACCATGAGAGCAACCCCTCTTGTCAAAAAAAAAAATGAAACAAATAACTCCAAAAAAAAGGGAGATGATTCGCCTTTTATAGAGATACAACAAAAAATTCTTTCCATTGTCAGTTTATATAAGTTAAATTCAAAAAATAAAAATTAAATAGTTAGGTTGGTATAATTCAACTTACTGTGGCAGCTTCACATCTTGCCCGGAATGAAACCCTAGCTTGTCTGTTTGGAGGAAAATTCACTTGACTTTTTCTGTTGTTAATCTACAGAATAGACAGGTTGAAGATGAAGCTATGTATGTTGACTCTGGTTCAAGCAGTCACATAACCAATTCAACAGGTAATCTATCAAACATTTAACCTTATACTAGTTTTGATAAGATAATAGTTGGGGATGGCTCTAAACTTGACATCACACATATTGGCAATACAACAAAATCTGGACTTAAATGAAAGGAAATGCTTGTTGTTCCTAAGATTAAGAAGAAGTTGTTGTCAGTTAGTAAGCTTGCTAAGGAAAATTCTTGTATACTTGAGTTTGATGAATTTGATTTTGTTGTAAAGGACAAGAGCTCAAGGAGACTTATGACCAAGGCATCTAAGAAGAATGATCTATATGAACTGGAGGAAAATAACTTTTATGCCTTATCTGAATCAAAGGAGTGGAAGAATACATACAGTATTTGACATGCTAGATTAGGTCACCCTAGCTTAAAGTCCTTAAAGATTGTAGTAACAAGTGTATTAATGTCAAGTACTGGAATAAAGTTCCTACTGTTTGTGTTAGTTGTCAGTTAGGAAAAGGATGTAAGCTTACATTTGAATTGAGAAATAAGATTGAAAAAGAGCTTTTGTTTAAAACTCATTGTGATCTTTGGGGTCGAGCTCCTATTGAATCATCTCAGCACATGAAATACTATGTAGTTTTTGTTGATGACTGTATAAGATATACCTGGTTCTATCCACTAAGAAGGAAATATGAATTCTATGATATTTTTGTTAAGTTTCAAAAGATGGTCGAGAAACAATTCACAAAGACTATTAAAAAAATTTAGTGTGATGGAGGTGGGGAATTTAATAGCACTGCATTTGTTGAACATCTAGATAACTGTGGTATTTTTAGACATATATTATTCCCTCACACACCTGAGCAGAATGGAATCTCTGAGAGGAAACACAGACATATAGTTGAAACTGGCCTGACTTTTCTATTTCATGCAAAGTTGCCATAGTTTCTTTGGGTAGAAGCCTTCTTAACAACTGTATTCTTAATTAATAGAATGTATTCGTCAGTGTTCCAAATGGTAACTCCATTATTTAAGCTCTTTTGATAGCATCCCGATTATAATAGTCTAAAGGTCTTTGAATGCAGATGTTTTCCTTACTTGAAAGGAAAAATAAAAATTCTCTCTAAAGACGTATTCTTGTGTGTTTATTGGATATAATAGCCTTCAGAAAGCTATAAGTGCTATCACTTACCTATAAGGAAAGTGTTTGTATCAAGACGCGTGGTTTTTGATGAGAACACATTGCCCTATGTGCAACCATATGCACCACTAGACAGTTACAGTGATTCTACTCACATTGCTACCTTCTATGAGTTTTTCTTCAGGTTGCAGGATACCTCAAGACCAAATATGCACTCCTCTAATTCAGGGTAAGTGTTGAATGGATCACCATTAATTGGTGTAGGTGATCAGCCTATAGCTGATGTGAATGCACCATCACCTAGTGATCAGTTCACACCTGTGTCTTTGATTGATGCTCCTGCTAATGCTCTTGATGAGACTGCTGAGCCTACACCTACAATTGATCACAATCTTGAGCTTGTTGCTGAGACTACAACTGATCACAATGCTGATTCTGCTGAATCTCCTTTAGTAGCAGTTCCTAAAGGAACAGATGATCTCATGACTGCTGAGAGTGAAGAACCAAACAATTCAGCTCAAGACAGTGCAACTTCTAACTCTAATGTATTTTCAGTTTATGATCCACAGGGAATTCAACTTGAAGTTGACTTGTCTCATTGGTTCAATACTGAACCTAATCAGGATACACAAGTTATACTAATACAAGCTACACCAACTGATGATGTCGAACCAACATAGCACACATGAAATGCACAAAGTCGTCACATGGTCACATGACAAAAATCAAAATACATGCCAATGAGACATATGTGTCTGGTAGCAGCTAAGGAGGCACTTAGCTTACCAGAATGGCTTGCAGCTATGCAAGAGGAGATAAATGAGGAATATAAGACTTTTGAGTTACCTTCAACAATAACAAAGGTATGTAAAATTGGCCACACCCATCTCAGCTATGCCCTATGAGGGCTAACAGAAGTAGTATAAGAGAAGGATGGATATCAGGATCCGGTTGGGGGTTAGAGTAACCCAGAATGGTGAATAGATTGTTTGTGTTAATTGACATTTCTGAAGGATATTGTAAATGTTGTAATAGATCTCCTTGTGAGATACCAGATGGTGCACTCCAAAATAGGACAGCTAGATACGAGTACTACAAAGATAGGCACTAGAAGATTTGAAGGGATAAACATTACCTTAGTATGGCTCCCGTCTCTAGTAGGGAGAGAATGTTAGGTAATTCGAAGAGCCAGTGAATGGAGCAAGGGGAGCTAAAATCAAAAGAATGACTTGTTCGAGTATACAGAATAAAGTAATAGACATAGATGTTAGCAGGAAATAAGAATAGCATTAATGAAGCATTATGAGTAAGATGTGATACATGGATGATACTCAAGATGTGATACATGGATGACAACGGTAGGTTAGAAAATGACAGTGTTACAGAGTCTACAGTCAAGTGAAGGAAAAGATGAAAGGTGATAGGCTTTGAGACAACAAAAGAGTAAAGGCCATAGAGTCATAACCTCATTTCGAGGAATAAGTTCGTGACTCCAACGTAACTACCAGAAGGGAGAGTTAAACCTAATAGAAATCAGTATGGGCAGGTGAACAAGATAAACTAAACATGAATTAGGGACTGGGTGCTTTAATAATAGTTAGCATCATGAGAATTTCAGATTGCGTTCCGGTGATAATAGAAGAGACAACAGAAGAAGATTCATGAGAAATTCAGAGAATGGTCATTCAGGAAGACGCTTTCCTAAAGCAAGCAATATGAGCGTAGTTAAGCTCAAAGGCCTATATTTTCAGTTATACTAAGTGTCACTCTGGTGAGTAAGTAATTTTGTAATCCTTGGTGCAAAAGGATTACCGCAAGGCAAGTAAGGGTCATCGATGATGTGAAAAGAAGCCAAAGATAAAGAGGTAAAACATCTATGGGTAGATCATCGTGGCTCCAACTCTTAGTTCTCCCTTAAATGGGGGAAATGTGGAGTGATATGGCATTAAGTCAGAATAAAGTGGCTCTAGTAAATATGAAATGGTAAAGGAAGAATGTGATAAAAATAAAAAAAAGGGATGATATTGCACTTATTCAAAGACTACAAATATCCTACGATTCTAAAACATTATGCAAACAGAACGTCAAGAAGAGCGGAAGAGCCTAGTTATGACTAGACAGGTGGTTACTGACAAATCAAGAGACCGTGCAAGATAAACATAGTAAAACCTAATATAGTGAATTCAGCCTCACAGTAATATCATTATCATACTTGAGATATATTCAGATAGGATTCGGGGTAGTTAAAGGTACCGTATGAATGTTATGGGAATAAAAGAGAGTGACACTGGAAAGACAATCAGAATATCAACTCAGAAGAAACCCTACAAGTACAAGGGCATGGAGGTAAGTAACTACGAACAATAATAGGCCTGTCTAGTATACGATATAATAAGCTCGCAGCCTTGAAAGAATCAGAGGGTCCTCCCTAAGTGCTATAATGAAAAACTGGCTGAGGAAGTAAGGAAAACTTTAACCTAAGTTGGGTGACCTAAGAAGGAAATGGTCTTATAACAACAGTCTCACAACAACATTGTATGCACTCCATAAGAAAATGGCACCTACCGTGGCTGATGACCGGAAGAAAAATCAAAAGTGATATTCAAGATCATATGAGTTGTATGGAATTCCATTATGTATGGGCACCAAGATAAGCTAGTATGCAAGCAAAAAGGGGGCAAAAAGACCACGAAGAGTAATTTCTTACATTGAAGAAAGCCAAGATGGACAAAAAGAATTATTCCATTCATGATCCAGAGTTAGTAACGTTATCCACTTAAGAGTTTGGAGTTTTATACATGAAGCATATACAGCCGTAGAAGATTCCGGTATAAGTTAAAAGAAAGAATTGAGCCCAGGTCATAGATGAAGGATTGAATTATTAAAGGTTTGTATATTTGATATTTATCAGTGTCCATTAAAAGGCTAAACGCAATAACTAATACCATGAACCGCAGATCGGGAGGTAGCTTAAGCCTACATAAAGGCTGATCAGAGGAAGGAGGAAACTAAAGAGTTACATCAATAATGTAAATCTGGAATCTGATTATTGGATCCAGAAAAATTATAGAAATGATAATTGAGAACATGACCGGATAACCCTTAATATCAGAGGTGCCAAAGGGATAGTACAACAACTATATTCTATAACGACCCTACGGTAAAGCTGGTAGTACCAGTCTTATAGGAAGTTAGTACGAAGTTCCCACCGGATTGTGTATGCACCAGAGGTGCAAGGATTATAATAGAGCTTCAAGTTATGGACATAAATTATACCTATGTGGAAGGGAGGTCATGAAATAGATAAATCATACGATGCGAGATTTTAAGGTAAGTAAGGTAAAGGTGAAGAACATACAAGATACTCAAAGGAGAAGATCGTGAATAGTCCATGCTTCGGATAGAAGGATAGAAGCACTGGGAATTAGTATCCAGGAATGATAGCAGTGTTGTTGTTACACCTCCTATTTTACACACTCGAGGGTATGTGAGAGTTTTTCCAATTAAAGTGACATTATTCGAGATGGGATTATTTTAATTTATCAGAGTCGCCACATGGAATAATTTAATTGGTGTCCCAAGTCACCGGTTTATCCCAAATCAAGGAGATTTCAACTTTATTTTAAAAGTCTGCGAACCAGAAATTCTATGTAAAGTATTCTGTTTTTCTGGGAGAAGGTGTTAGGCATTTCCTGGTTCTGTGGTTCTAACACGGTCGCTTAATGATTTATACTTGGCTTGAATTGTTTAACTATATATTTTTAGGAAATATGTGCATTTATCTTTTACCGCTTTTATTTGCTTAATAAGTCGTAATTAAAGAATTGAGTTACGCGTACGTATACTCTTTTCTTTTAGTGTGTCAAAAATCATGTCACGCGAACGTGTCCACAATTAATGACGCTTTATTTATTTTATTAAGAAAAGTTAATTGAAGTTGTGCGAACGCATACCTTAATTTTTTTTTTGAAATTGTAATTATGTCACGCGAAGGTGTACACAATCATGATTAAGTCACGCCTAAAGCATGTTGCGATGTTCATAAATTATTATTTTTTTAAGTTTGAGATTATTGTGAAGGCCATAGGTTATAAAAATTCTTGTGGATAAAATATTTTGGAGAGTCTTACTTAATTATGAAAATGTGGGCTAACTTTTATTATTTTGAGCCGAATGTTAAAGACCTAATTAGATATCAAGGGAAAAGAGGGAAAAATTTTAAAAATAGCCAGATTTACAACTGGTCATTCAAAAATAACCCAATTTCAAAAGTAATCAAAATTTAGCTACTTTTTATGTAAAGATAAATTTGAGCGAAAACACTGTTCAAAACCCAGAAAATACGCCAGTATATTATGCTGGAGTTCCAACATAAGTATACTTGAACTCCAGCATATTATACTGGAATTCCAGAATAGTATGCTGGAACTCCAGCATAATATGATGGAGTTCCAGCATAAATACACTATAACTCCAACATAATATACTGGATTTCCAGGAAGTATATTGGTCCAGTATAATATACCGGAGTTTGGAGCACCAGTGCTCCATTCTCCAGTATATTATATTGGAGCCAGCAAAGTACACCAGTTCAGCATAATATGCTGGAGTTCATACACAAGTGCACCGAACTCCAGTATATTATGCTGGACTGGTCTCTATTGTAGCAAAACGGTAGCTATTTTTCATTGACTTGGTAAACGCCGGCTATTTTTAATTGACCAGTCCGAAAACTGGCTATGCCGTGCTATTTTTATGGAAAAGAGTGACCTAAAGCCCAAAATTGTACCAATTTCTATAAAAATAGTTCACCTACAAAGCTCATTGCACTATTATCATCCCAAATTTTAAACAAAACTCAAATACCATGGCATTCAGGCTAAAACTATTTTGAACATGACACAAATATTTAATTAGTCAAGGAAATGACCTTATAAACTAAATCATCACTGTTGTATTCTTGTTATGATTAAGGAATGAATTAATGACTTAATTTAAGCCTAAGTATTAAGATATGACTCGGAACCAAACAATTGAGTTTTTAATCCAAATTTAACGAGATCTAGAAAAGTAGAACCTAATTGAATCTACAACTTCAATGGAATCTCACGTTTTACAAAATGAAACCAAATAATATCATTCTAGCAATTCCAACAGAACTTAAACCAAGAAAAATTGAGAAAAACAACATATAGATATCATTATATTCATATCACGTTGAAAATTTGTCACGACCCAAAATCCACTAAGGATCGTGGTGGTGCCGGACACCATTGTCAGGCAAGCCAACTAGAATACTTAATTAAATTTTCGTTATAATAATTTTAAAAATATTTCTTTTATACAATTTAAACAACTCAATATATTCCTCCGAATGAATAATGAAATATTTAAACAACTTTTAAGATTTCCTAACAAATCCAAATACATCCCCATAACCCGGTATCACAAGTACATGAGCAATTTTCTAAGAGAAACCAACTAGGTACAATAACTATCCGAAATACAATTGGACAGAAAGTAAATAAAATCCTGAAAGAGACTATACTAGTTGCGGAATCGCCTGGAGGAAGCACAACTCACCTAGTCTCTGAGCCCGTCATGCTGCTAAACCACAAGCCACGCAACAAACCTGTGCAACAAAATGCACAGCAAGTGTAGTATGAGTACGAAAACAACGTGTACCCAATGAGTATCCCGCCTAATCTCGAAGAAGTAGAGACGAGATGGTCAACTTTGACACTTACTAATGGTCCAAAAATAATATACTAAAATATGAGAAAATTATGGATTTATATAGCATGCTCTAGTTCACAAAGCTGTAAAACAGGTAAACACCTTTAACAATTAACAAAGGATTTTCATGATTTCTTTTCATTTATCTTCAGCAATTTATGTCAGACCAAAAGGCAATATCAACATCAAGTATTTCCAGTAAGCAATATAAACATGCACATATCATGCCGAGGCGTGGCCCGATCCAACAAAAATATAAATTATGCACTGCCGAGGGTCGAACGGCCCGAACCAATAGATGCATCTATTTCCTCCGCTCGCGAATCATCCATGCGACGCGGTCAACATAAAATAACCAAATACCCTGGTCGTGAACCATACATGCTGTACACACAGGAATACACGCTCAAACAGTCAATTCAGAATTATTAAGGAATATTTTATCAAATAAAAACCAAATCCTCTTTTAACAATTTAAGAAAATAAAGTTTAATCCTTTTTGAAATTTATTTACTAGTTCAATTTGATTTTAACAATTCAAATGTCAATAAGATTGCAAATATCTCAAGTATAGCATGTTTTTGGGTCCTAGACTACCCGGACAATAGCATAATAGTAGCTACGCACGAACTCTCATCACCTCGTGCGTACGTAGCCCCCATAAATAGGAGCACATAACCAATTAACTCACCTAAGGGGACAATTCCCTCTCACAAGGTTAGAAAGGAGACTCACCTCGCTCCGAAGATCCATAACCGGCATTCCACGCCCTTCCGAAGACTCGAATCAGTGCACAACGCTCCAAAACTAGCAAATAATTATGTAAATCCATTAATATATGCTAAGATACTCATTATTATCCAATTTATAACAATTCCTAACCCCGATCGAAAAGTTGATAAAATTGCCCTCAGGCCTACGTGATCGAATTTTGAAAAAACTCACAAAATCCGATAACCCATTTCGATACGAGTTCAACCATACCAATTTTATCAAATTCCGATAACAACTTTACCTCCAAATCTTGAGTTTTCGTTATTGAAGAGTTTTACAAAAATCTTAATTTCTTCCATTTAAATCCGAATTAAGTGATGAATATAACCATAGAATCATGAAGTATAATTATTTTTAGATATAGAACACTTACCCCAATCCATATGGTGAAAATCGCCTCAAAAATCGCTTCAATCCGAGCTCCATAGCTCCAAATATGATAAAAATGACCGAAACTTCGAAATATAGCTTCTGCCTAGTTATTTACTCTTCGTGATCGCGGAAAATATTTCGCAATAACGAAGCATAACATTTCTCAGCCCAAAATTTTCCCTTCGCGATCGCGGAGAACAAATGCCCAGATCTTCCGGACAGTCTTTAGTTTAAGGGCCATAACGTTTTGCGCACAATTCCAAATGATAAATGGTTAAATGTTCTGAAAACTAGACTCAAAGATATATAACTTTTATGTGTTGGTCATTTCACAATTCCTTATATATTTCTAGATATAATCTGTCAAAATCAGCCCATGTGTAACATAACTTTCTTCTTCATCTTCCCAGACACCCTGTAGTGTAATAGCCATATCTCTTTGTAGAAAAATAAAAATCATGAATGGTTTACTTTTCTAGAAACTACACACAAAGGACTACAATTTTAATTTTTATATAATATCAACATTCTTTATAGATTGTGAGATATGTGTCTCCGAAGTCGACATAGTGCAGCAGAACATTTACTCTACGCGATCGCGAAAGGCTTTCCGCGATCGCGATTCACTGGCACGTTTCTCACATTTTACTCACCACGATCAGGATCAATTCCCCGCGATCGCATAGAACACTGCTGTAGCCAAAATCAGCAGTTATAAATGGCCTAGAAATGGTCCGAAACCACCCCGAAACTCACCCGAGCCCCTCGGGACCCCGTCCAAACGTGCCAACAAGTCTGGAAACATATCAAGGACTTAGTTGCAGCTTCAAATCACATCAAACAACGTCGAAATCATGAATCGTGCCAAAATTCATCTTTATGAACTTTGAAATTTCTAACTTTTACATCTGATGCCGAAACTTATCAAATCTCATTCGATTGACACCGAATTTTGCAGGCAAGTCATATTCGACATTACGGACCTTCTCCAATTTTCGAAATCGAATTCTGACTCCGATATCAAAAAGTCCACTTCCGATCAAACTTCTCAAAAACCTTCAATTTTCTATCTTTAGCCAAATAGCTCAAAAATAACCTACGGACCTCCGAATTCACTTCCGATCGCGATCCCAACTCCAGAATCACCAAGCGGAGCTATCCCCAGTCTCGAAATCCCAAACAGACATTGGTAACACTTAAATGCACTTCAAGCCAAACTTATGAAATTTCTTCCAAAATGCCAACTTCCACAATAGGTGCCAAAACGCTCCTGGGTCATCCAAAACCCGATCCGGGCATACGCCCAAGTCGGAAATCATCATACGAACCTGCTGAAACCTTCAGATCCCGATTCCGAGGTCGTTTACTCAAAATTCCAATCCTAGTTGATTCCTTCAACTTTAAGCTTCTAAAATGAGAATTCTCTTTCCAAATCAACTCTGAGTTCCCGAAATTCAATTCCAACCACGCGTACAAGTCATAATACCTGAAATGAAGCTGTTCATGGCCCCAGACTGTTGAGCAACACGCTAGAGCTCAAAACGACCGGTCGGGTCATTACACTCTCTCCCACTTAAACATACGTTCGTCCTCGAATGTGCTGAGAACTATACTGAAGTAGTCTGAAATCATTGTTTAACACCTCATGCACCTTCCCGTGCTACCACAACTTAGTTGAGCACATTAGCTCGATAGATTCTGAAGATATCCCCTTTTGCAAGCAATTAAGCCTTAGAGCTCAATTCCAACATCCGGAGTTCTATGCCAGGCTTGTTTCCAACATACGATCACCATATCAATTATTACACGCTGTACTCAAACATGACTGCATAACTTTGCTGAATTCTCATTTTGCAACACTTAATCCACAAGACCACGATAATATTTTTTTGATCAACTTAACCAAAATTCAATGAATCAGATGCTCCTATTGCACCTCATGACACACACAAGTCTTATTCTACCTCTTACAATACCGCCACGACGGATGAGATGTACCAAAATTCATATTCAACTGCTGAGTTAACCAATCATTGAGTCATACTTCTGACAAGAAACATTACCACATTCTGAGCCAAATAATGATCTCAGCTCCTTAATATACGTCATATAATCAGATTGCACTGATCCTAAATCCAATAATCTCGTCTCACCCAGTACGAACGGCTCAGGCAATAAGCCATCCCATACATGGTCAAAAATCCCATATGATGCCACAATGTGCCAATAGGCTACCAATTAGGATGCGATACAGAAGGAAAATGAACTATGAAAAGGAAGTTCAATTACCCCGCTCGCGAATTATACATGCGACGTGGGCAACATACTGAACAGACACCCCACTCGCAAATCATACATGCGACGCGGGATCACAGCTAATACGAGCTTTCCTCAGAAGACAGGATACGAAACACATAAAACAAGTATGGAGAACTGTGCTAAGCATCACACTATTGCGGCGCGCAACCCGATCCAAATAACATACCCATGGCGGCGTGCCACCCGATCCACATATAGAACTCACATAAGGAGATGTATGTCGAGCTAAATTGCTCATTACAACAAAATACCGAATATCATTCATAAACACACTAAGTGTATAATACCATTCCATGGGGAGACATATAATGCTATAATCCACAAACTCGGGCACACTGAGGTACGATACAAGATCTGAATCTCAAGAGCCATTCTGCTCATATAACATTATCGCCACACGGAGCCTCAACACATAAAAATTTACCAAGCCATCTCATAACTCATACGGCGCAATACATCATTGCCTGGAATAGCTGATGACAAAATAACACCTCGACTGTCCCTCCATAAGGAACGCTCGCTGAAACGTACACAACTGGCCTGATATAAAGCCTTGTTCACATATAAATCAATCCACTAATCTCAAGCCGATTTCTGATTGTACCAATATGGATAATAACTTTTGAAACGTCCATATTAACTCCTTTTTCCTCATAACACATAAGAACAACCATCATAACTGGAGCAACCTCCTCAGTTCATAACCCAATAAACAAAGTGCCCTCCAGGCATAAATTCTCAAATTTAGTGACATTACCACAATCCTCATACTTGGTTTAAATCTTTAATCAATCGAGTGACTACATGTCACACTTATGCAATCTTCTCGTGGGACACGCTCCCACAATCTCCTAAAATAAACAACGGGTCCGCACACCTAAACCACCGGCCGCACTAACACTGAAAAGTGATCAAGAATCCTTACCAGGATGCAAAGCCTTTTTCACAAAACATCGATCTTAGGTGACGCTAAAGACAATACCAATTTACTTTAATCATTCAACCCTTTCCTTGCTCATATGAGCCCGTGACATCCTTGTCAACACCGAATTGCAACCTTGATCCTCACTTCATATTTCCATACTACTCACTGCACCCAACGTGCCAACATACGATAGAACATGATTTTCATCGTAACTCCGAAATCATTGATATTTTAACACTTCATCACATAAGAACTTTTCACATAACTCACTTCAGGAGAATCAAAGCAACACACAGGTAACTTCCCATAACCGTAGGATATGCAAATATCTAAGTAGTCGTCCAAGCCACCATAGCCCTTCCGGAATCCGCTTCCACTTAACAAGCCATAACAGAATATTGCTTCTGAATAACATCAATTACGGCAGCCGACAAGCCTCACACATATCGCCACAAATCATACACACAACTTGATCACGCAGAATGAACTGATCATTGGCCCCAATATGCCAATTCAACTATGGCTAATCAATCTACCTTCTTCCAATTTATCCTTGCTTGCCTTAGAAATAATACTAACTCTATTTAACACATAAAATACTCCATCTACACTTACCCCGAGTGACCTTGAATCACGAGACCATGCTGTCTCAAATCTCACGAACCATTTCATACCTCTCAATTGCTACATCACAAGCCAACCATCACGGAACATTCTGTGCCTCTTCTCATAAGCTGCTTTCCAAGCTTGATTCTTAGCCATACCTATCGGCTCAAATTTGTTAGGCATCATATCTTAACGTTTGAATTCACTAGGACCATTATTGAGAGCCACCCGCTCCGACTGGGTCCCGAACATAATTCACTCCATAAATCTTATAACACACGAATACCCTCTCGACGAAGCACCCGGCGAAATCACTTCCTCTGAAACCTGCATCTATACGAGGCATAAATCCTAAATCTTTTTCCAAGTTCGAACATGAGCAAACAAGACCAACCATAGCATGCATTCCACAATTCATCTACTCAATTCACCACTTATGGTCTTTTTCCGTAGCTGAGAGAACCCATCAAGATATTAATAACTGGAAACCTCGCAAGTAGCTAACCATGCAACCCAAATCATAAGCGGTGGGCCTCTCCCACTTAGCTTGAATCCATTAACACAAAATGCTGGAATTTGCCCGAATTCTTTACCTCTTATTGCCATAAACTTGCGCAATCATCCGCCGCAAATTCTCGAAATCTTTCTGTAAATCCCCATCTTTTGTATTCTGAATCATCATCCACATTCGCACGACTGATCTCTTTGTTGGATAACCAATATAATTCCTTGCAGAAGCTTCGCCAACCACGCGACCGCTAACCTGCTCACGGGGAAATAACCCGCCTTCCACTTCCCACACGCATTCCCTCATACTTTGCTGCTCATTTGCTGCCTTAAATAAAATTTATCTTCATGGCACTGAACCCACAATTGCTATTAACCTTTAAACCTTCCTGACGATCATCTTTATCGAACCGTCAACATTAGAAATATGGATTCGATCCTGAACCACCGCACCATGCGATATCTGACAGCTGTATTTCCAATACTATTTCACAATATCTTGCCTTAAAGGCAAACTGTAGTAGATCATATCACCAACAAACTTAGTACGTTCAATCAGGACCGCGACACCCCATCATAGAATAAAACTCTGCCACGCTTGCAAATACCAAGTCTCATTACTTCCATCAGCCCACATCTGACCATCCTTAGTCCGACTCCCTTTCCCTTGGTAGGAATTAAATACTGAACCCCTTGATTACACACTGAGTAAACCTCCCTTCAAGTCATTTACTGCCCGACACGTGGGGAAACATCCTACCATCACAACAATAGTGCGGAATAATCACTCATAAGCATCATGGCAACCTGTGCCTAGCCTCAAGGCTCTTAGAAGTTCTGTTATGGAGCTGAACAATAGAATATCCTTCTATAAGGCGACTATAATAGTCCAATCAACTATACCGGGAGAATCATCCCGCAATTTGTAGTGCCATTACAATCCTTCAATTTTTGATTTATAATAAGCGCTCGCGTAAGATTGAGTAGGAAAAAATCAAAGGCATAAGCCTTAAAGGAATTGAACCGCACGATAATACAATCAAGAAGGGAAGTACTCCTAACAGCCCTGTAGCCTCCCGAGGATAAGTACAGACATCTCTGTACCGATCCACGAGACTCTAATAGACTAGCTCATGACTCGTGAGACCGACGGAAACCTAGTGCTCTGTTACCATGTTGTCACGACCAAAAATTCACTAAGGGTCGTGGTAGCGCCAGACACCGTTGTCAGGTAAGCCAACTAGAATACTTAATTAAATTCTCGTTATAATAATTTTGAAAATATTTCTTTTATACAATTTAAACAAGACTCAGTATATTCCTCCGAATGAATAATGAAATATTTAAACAACTTTTAAGATTTCCGAATAAATCCAAATACATCCCCATAACCCGGTATCACAAATACATGAGCAATTTTCTATGAGAAACCAACTAGGTACAATAACTGTCTGAAATACAATTGGACAGAAAGTAAATAAAATCCTGAAAGAGACTATACTAGCTGCGGAATTGCCTTGAGGAAGTACAGCTCACCTAGTCTCTATGACTGTCATGCCGCTATGCTGCTAAGCCACAAGCCACGCAAAAAACATGTGCAAAAAAATGCACAGCAAGTGTAGTATGAGTACGAAAGCAACGTATGCCCAATGAGTATCCCGCCTAATCTCGAAGAAGTAGAGACGAGATGATCAACTTTGACACTTACTAATGGTCCAAAAATAATATACTAAAATGTGAGAAAATCGTGGATTTATATAGCATGCTCTAGTTCACAAAGCCGTAAAACAGGTAAACACCTTTAACAATTAACAAACGATTTTCAGGATTTCCTTTCATTTATCTTCAGCAATTTATGTCAAGCCAAAAGGCAATATCAACATCAAGTATTTCCAGTAAGCAATATAAACATGCGCATATCATGCCAAGCCGACGGCCAGATCCAACAGAAATATAAATTATGCACTGCCGAGGGTCGAGCGGCCCGAATCAATAGATGCATCTATTTCCCCCGCTCGCGAATCATCCATGCGATGCGGTCAACATAAAGTAAACAAATACCCTGCTCGCGAATCATCCATGCGACGTAGGTACACATAGGAATACATGCTCAAACAGTCAATTCAGAATTATCGGGGAACATTTTATCAAATAAAAACCAAATCCTCTTTTAACAATTTAAGAAAATGAAGTTTAATCCGTTTTGAAATTCATTTACTAGTTCAATTTGATTTTAACAATTCAAATGTCAATAAGATTGCAAATATCCCAAGTATAGCATGCTTTTGCATCCTAGACTACCCGGACAATAGCAAAATACTAGCTACGCACGGACTTTCGTCACCTTGTGCTACAACTTTTATTTTTAAATCATCTCAAAATTCTTTATAGATTGTGAGATATGAGCCTCCGAAGTCGACTTAGTGCAGCAGAATATTTACTCTACGCGATCGCGAAAGGCTTTCTGCGATCGCGATTCACTGGCCCGTTTCTCACATTTTAATCACCGCGATCGCATAGAACACTACTGTAGCCAAAAACCAGCAGTTATAAATGGCCTAGAAATGGTCCGAAATCACCCCGAAACTCACCCGAGCCCCTCGGGACCCCGTGCGAACGTGCCAACAAGTCTGGAAACATATCACAGACTTAGTTGCGGCTCCAAATCACATCAAACAACGTCGAAATCATGAATCGCGCCAAAATTCATATTTATGAACTTTGAAATTTCTAACTTTCACATCCGATGTCGAAACCTATCAAATCTCATTCGATTGACCCCAAATTTTGCAGGCAAGTCATATTCGACAGTACGGACCTGCTCCACTTTCGAAATCGCATTCCGACCCCGATATCAAAAAGTCCACTTCCGGTCAAACTTCTCAAAAACCTTCAATTTTCTATCTTTAGCCAAATAGCTCCAAAATAACCTACAGACCTTCACATCCGATCGTGCTCCCAACTCCAGAATCACTATGTTGTGCTACTCCCAGTCTCGAAATCCCAAATGGACATCGGTAACACTGAAATGCACTTCAAGCCAAACTTATAAAATTTCTTCCAAAATGCCAACTTCCACAATAGGTGACAAAACGCTCCCAGGTCATCCAAAACCTGATCCGGGCATATGCCCAAGTCCAACATCATCATACAAACCAGCTGGAACCTTCAGATCTCGATTCCTAGGTTGTTTACTCAAAATTCCAATTCTAGTTGATTCCTTCAACTTTAAGCTTGTGAAATGAGAATTCTCTTTCCAAATAAACTCTGAGTTCTCGAAATTCAATTCCAACCACGCGTACAAGTCACAATACCTGAAATGAAGCTGTTCATGGCCCCAGACTGCTGAGCGACGCACTAGATCTCAAAACGACCGATCGGATCGTTACAAAATTGAAGCCAAAATAAAAGTAAGAGTGGGAAGAATTGAACCTGAGATTGCTTCTTTTAAATGAGTAAAATCAGTGAATACAAAGATATGCTCGGATTGATTGTGTACACGACTCTGCTATGAAATTTGATCGAAAAATAGCTAAAAATCAGGGACAATGACCGCGACCTTTGACTTCGAACAACACCTTAATCGAACCTCGAACAACACTTTGTAAATGCTAACCAGAATTTCGAGTGGAATTGCAATGTTCGTTTATGGTAAAAATGATTTAAGGCATGGTGGAGTTGGGTTCCTCTAATCCTCTGTTTCTATCCTTATGTGGACTGTGCGTTTAAATGCGAAGCAAAGTGCTGATTTTTGTGAATTCAATGTATGTGTTATCCTCTAATCTACTCTAATATCCCCTTTATCTAATTCTCTTCTTTTGGTTTTCTTTTGCTTTTATGCAAAAAACTCCCCCGGTGAGTTCCCTTCCCCTATATTTATAAAGAGGAATAAAGTAGTTATCTACTCTTTTGCAAAAGAATTATAAATGGGGACATGAGATTGTGAGTGGAGGAATGTGGGGAAGTGGAGTGTGAGTGAAGTGGGGAAAATGGGAAAGTTGGGATCAGATTTTGTTATCTTTTTTAAAAAAAATATTTTTACACCTTTTCTAATCTATTTTATTAAATAAAAAAAAAGGTAAAATACATAGCTCTATATATATTAACCAATTTACTTTTAGACTAAAAGAAAACTATATAAATAATAAGAAAAATCAATATATACACTAAAGTTTAAATTATACTAAGAAAAATACTACTATAACTTACGTTTAAAATTAGAAGAAACCATATATATATATATATATATATATATATATATATATATGGGGTGTGTGTGTGTGTGTGTGGATTTTCTTCTATTTAACCATAGGAACAGATCTTCATCATCAGCTATAGTTGGGATTGAATCCCCTGCATTTCTGGAACGTATACAGGGTGATATATGTGGGCCTATACACCGTCTGTGTGGACCATTCAAGTATTTTATGGTCTTGATAGATGCATCTACAAGATGGTCACATGTGTGCTTATTGTCAACTCGTAATATGACATTTGCGAGATTGTTGGCCCAAATAATAAGATTAAGAGCACAATTTTCAGATTATGCAAGTAAGACAATTCGTCTTGATAATGCTGGTGAATTTACATCTCAGGTCTTTACTGATTATTGTATGGCCACTGGAATAAAAGTTGAGCATCCAGTTGCTGATGTCCATACTCAAAATGGTCTAGCAGAATCATCGATTAAACGCCTCCAATTAATAGTTAGACCATTACTAATGAGAACAAAACTTCCCCTTTCAGTGCGGGGGCATGCTATTTTACATGCAGCAGCACTTGTGCGTATAAGGAAAACCAGTTATCATGAAGTCTCCCCATTGCAATTGGCTTTTGGCCAAGAGCCAAAAATTTTCCATCTTAGAACCTTTGGTTGTGCGGTATATGTTCCAATTGCTCCACTACAACGCACAAAGATGGGCCTCCAAAGAAGGTTGGGGATATATGTTGGATATGGATCTCCTTCTATTATAAAATATCTAGAGCCTATGACCAGAGATTTATTTACAGCGAGATTTTCTGACTGTCATTTTGATGAATCAATATGCCCAACATTAGGGAGAGAAAATAAGCAGCTGAGAAAGAAGATAGATTGGAATGTATTGTCACTATATAATTTAGATCCTCGAACAAATCAATGTTAACAAGAGGTTCAAAAGATAATTCACTTGCAAAATATTGCAAATCAACTGCCACATGTGTTCACTGACCTACCAAGGGTGACTAAGTCATATATTCCAGTTGCTAATGCTCCAGTTCGAGTTGATATCCCGGTAGGACAATCAATTAAAGCAAATGAGTTTAAACCACGCTTGAAACGTGGTAGACCAGTCGGTTCTAAGGATAAAAATCCTCGGAAAAGAAAAGGAGTAAATGATCTAAGTGATCATAATACGGAGGCAGTGACTGAAGAAGAGCACATAGACATAACAAATGATAAGATTTCAAGGGTGGTTCAGGTACCTGAAAATGATGATGATGGAGAGATCTCAATAAGTTATGTCTCAACGGGGAAAACATGGAACCGAAATAATATTGTTATTAATAACATTTTTGCTTATAATGTTGCTGTTGAAATAATGCAACAAGACGAGGATCTTGAACCAAACTCTATCGATGAATGTAGATAGAGAGATGATTGGCCAAAATGGAAAGACGCCATCCAGGCAGAATTAACTTCACTTGCGAAACGTGAAGTTTTTGGACCTGTAGTGCAAACACCTCATGGTGTTAAGTCTGTTAGATATAAATGGGTCTTTGTACGTAAAAGGAATGAAAAAAATGAGGTACAAAGATATAAGGCACGTCTAGGTGCACAACGATTTTTACAAAGGTCCGGTATCGATTATGAAGAGACATATTCTCCTGTTATGGATGCTATAACATTCCGTTATCTCATTAGTTTTGCTGTCCATGAAAAGCTTGACATACATTTAATGGATGTGGTCACAACCTACCTTTACGATTCACTTGATAATGAGATATACATAAAAATTCCCGAGGGATTTAAAATGCCCGATGCACATAATTCAAAGTCCCAGGAAATATTTTCAATCAAATTGCAAAGATCTTTGTATGGTCTAAAGCAATCAGGAAGAATGTGGTATAACCGCCTTAATGAGTATCTATTAAAAGAAGGTTATATAAATGATGTCATTTGTCCATGTGTTTTTATAAAGAAAACAACATCAGAGTTTGTTATACTTGCTGTATATGTTGATGACATAAACCTTATTGGAACTCCTACAGAACTCCAAAAAGCAATTGATTATTTAAAGAAGGAATTCGAGATGAAAGATCTCGGAAAGACAAAATTATGTCTTGGTTTGCAAATTGAACATTTGGCAAACGGAATTNGTGACAAACGGAGTTTTTATTCATCAATCTGCCTACATAGAAAGGGTATTGAAACGGTTTTACATGGATGAAGCACATCCATTAAGTACTCCGATGGTTGTTCGATCACTTGATGTGAATAAGGATCCATTCCGACCTCAAGAAGAGAATGAAGAGCTACTTGGTCCTGAAGTACCATATCTTAGTGCAATCGGTGCACTAATATATCTTGCCAATACTACAAGGCCTGACATAACCTTTTCAGTTAATGTCTTAGCAAGATATAGCTCTGCTCCTACAAGGAGACATTGGAATGGAATCAAACACATATTGCGGTATCTAAAAGGGACTACCGATAT
>MU665730.1:226622-244487 GCA_026770625.1 Nicotiana glauca
AGGCAATTGGGGGTATAAAATGATAGAAATTCCTCACAAAAAGGGGCTAAGATCACAATGCACCTTTAGTGTTTGATGATATGCTCGAACCAAGCTAGAACTTCAGTTTCGTCTCTAATTCTCGATTTAATTTGTAATTCTTACTCAATAGATCGAAGTGCTAAGAGTTCCGGAAATTGTAAAAGAGTAAGGGAAAGCTTTATTGAGGTATGTATGGCTAAAATTCCCTTTTTGTTAGAAATTGAGCTCCGTCGTCATTTACGAAAGTATGGTAAGAGTTGAATTGGCTAGTGTATTGATTGTT
Organism: Nicotiana glauca; assembly: GCA_026770625.1. Lineage (NCBI taxonomy): Eukaryota > Viridiplantae > Streptophyta > Magnoliopsida > Solanales > Solanaceae > Nicotiana > Nicotiana glauca. The sequence goes on from MU665730.1 coordinate 226,927, forward strand.
ATTACGCATTAATTAATTTGCATGTATTTATACATAATCGTGAAGTGCCTCAATGTAAATAATGTACCAATCTTGACAATTAGATAATGATGAAAAGTACAACTATGTGTTAAAATATTTGGGCTATAAGCCAATATTGAAACAAAGAGTTATTTATGCTAGCTATGTGCTCACTTACCTGTGATTGCAACTTGAATTATCCTTGATGTATGTGTCTATGATCTCAACTTGTAAAATGAATATTGAAAAGGGGAAACGATGTGATGATGGTGGCCATGAGTGCCCCAGGAACTTTTATGATATGTGTGGGATAAAGATTTGAAGTGTTGACTAATGAAAATGGAGTAATGCCTCTAATGAGGTGACCTAGCAGATCGGGTCGTGATCGGACGCTATGCTGCACACATGGTGGTAATGTGCTGATATTGAATTCCGAATAAAAGAAATAAAATATTGATTGAGAGTAATATCTCCAATGAGGTGGCCTACCCGGTCGGGTCATGACCGGACTCCGCTCGAGATGGTAGTGGTATTGAGAACAGTGGTGAACACGTGACAGAAATGCCCAAGCCTATGTTGTGAAAATTGTATGAAAGATTATATGAATTGTTTCTTTGATTTGCCCGTATTAATTGTTGTATCTATTTGATAGTTCTTTCTAGTAAAATGGTATTTAGTTATACATGCCAGTACAATTTAAATGTACCGATGCCCCTTTTGCCGGGGGCGCTACATTCGTGTTATGATTGTAGGTGGCTCCATAGAGGACAGTGTCGATCGTGCGTAGCAGAGCGTTTGTCTACTCGAAGTCTCGGTGAGCCTCTTTTTCTTTCATGGGGTTATATGGTGTATCTTTTTTTATTACAGCTTCCCACTTTTGAGGTATAGCCGGGGCTTTGTTGCCGGCATAGTTATGCTTATTTGTTGTATCCTTAGAGGCTCCAAGACACTAGTGTGGGTTATGTACGGGTGTTCGGGGAGTCCACTATATGTATATGTTGTAATGCTAAACTTGTGATCTCCATAAACTGTAACTCTAATAGAATCCTTGAAGCTAGCTTATGTACGGTAAATTTTTGTGATATGAAATGAACCAGTGATGTGGTATACACCGTGTATTATCGTCTCAATTAATCAAAGGCATGAGTTCCGTATTCATATTTATTTGGGGTATAAAGTGTTCGGTAAGGCTTGCTCAGTCGGGTTCACTTGATTGAGCGCCGGTCACGCCTCCCAAGGTTGGGGCGTGACAACAATTATCTTTAATTTCAAAGCGTCGAGACGCGGGATGCGTAAAATAAAGTTGTAATTTCCTTGATTTGGGATAAACCGGTGACTTGGGATACCAATTAAATTATTCCATGCCGCGACTCTGATAAATTAAAATAATCTCATCTCGAATAATGTCACTTTAATTGAAAAAACTCCCATATAGCCTCGAGTGTGTAAAAAAGGAGGTGTGACAGCTCTGGCGACACTGCTGGGGACGATAACCTAGAACTTCTATTCAGGGTTTAGAATTTGAGCTTGTAACGTGATCTATACTTGGCTTTATTAATTTGATGTTATTATTGTATTTTTTGGCCTAATGTGCTAATTGCTGCTTATTTACCGCTTTGATATTATTTGAATTATATTAAACTGCCTTCTTACGCCTCCCTTCTGAGTCTTTTAAATGTATGGTGCACACGTGCGCGTGGCCCACTTTTCTGTTAGAAGTCATACTAATTAGAACGAGGCTGGGTCAAGTAACTAGGCCGAGTAGAATTTTGTGCTCCTGGTACGTTGCCCCCACCTCGGCTCGAGCTGTCCGCTTGGGTAAGTCAGGTCTAAAACACTCCCCATAGGATTTAAACCTATAATAACATAGCCTCATGCCGGATCCCTAGTAGGAACATTTGTTTGCATCATGTGCATTTGACTTTGGGGACTCAAAACAGGGGTTAAGTCCGTCTAGGACAGGTGTACCCGAGAATTGCAAGACCATCCTGATGCATATTATGTGCTACTTGCACATTATATTTGATTCGGCTTGTGCATGTTGACCGATTTCTAAGAAATAATAAAATAAAATAAAAATATAAAAATTGAGGGAAAACCAGAAGGGAGAAAATTTACCCAATTTTTGAAATATCTTGGTATTCACCCAAAAAATTATTAAAATAAGCCTGAATTTTTCAAAAAAAAAGTGTCATCCTATTCCTTAAATATTTACGAACTACGTGGGTCTGATTCTCACCGGATGTGAGATACGTTGGCAATCTCCATAGGGTTCGGCCCCATTTTTACAAAAGAACTTTAAAAAAGGGGAAATGTGTCTAGTGTTTTTTTTAATAAAAAAAGCAGACCAGCTTCGGTTAATCCACAACCATTTTTGTCGGAATAGCCTTAGAACAACTTCAAAATTGTCGAAGGGCTATTGTCGCAAGAATGGACATGTCTGTCAATTGGTCATCACTTTTACCATCATGCACATCCCGACCTTAAAGTTATCTTTAGAAGTATGAAGGGGCCACAATTGCAAAAAAATAGCCACCATCTCTTTGATTTTTTTTAAAATAGAGTTATATACAAAAGATTGTTTTACAAAACGAGTGCATTGGTTATATCTTTTGAGGCTAATGTCAACCCTAACCTTAATCACCCACAAGTACAAAATGAGCACTATCCAGAACATACCGTTGACAGTTGTAGATGAGGCTCCACTTTAGCTTCAGATGTGGTGGTATGACTTAGGAGAAAATGGCTAGGGGTGGGTCACTAAGTATCTAGGAGCCCTTACAGATATTATGAAAGTTAAACCACGCGATGATTTGATTGAGGCACTAGTGACTTTTTTGGACCCTGTTCACAATGTCTTCCGCTTCTCCAATTTTGAGCTTACTCCCACTTTAGAAGAGATAGCTGGATATTCCGGCTTTGGCAGGGATTTGAGAAAATAGAAGCTCTTATTCCCGAAGGCTCCTTCTATACACCAATTCTTTGGTCTTCTGAACATCAGTAATCAAATCAGAAACACCAACGTAGTCAACGAGTGTTGTTCTTTCTACTTCGTATATTCTAGGTTCGGGAAGCCAAATGGGTTTGAAACTTATGAAAAAGGCCTTAGCAATAAGCAGAACAAGGACAAATGGCAGATCACCATCGCTTCGCATCATAATGGCATTTCTAGGGATCATGGTCTTCCCAAACAAAGAACGGACGATTGACATTCGCATAGCCAGGGTTGTACAGGTCCTCACTACCAAAGAACATCACACTCTTTCCCCGATCATTCTATCAGAAATTTATCGGGCATTGACTTTATGTAAGTTCGAGGCAAAATACTTCGAATGGTGCAATATTTTGTTGCAAATGTGGTTGATTGAACATCTCCGACATAACCCCAAGTTCATACGGTATGGTCCTAGCAAGGACAATATCATTGAGAGTTACGAAGAAAGAATAAAAGATTATAATTCTCCAGAAGGGGTGGAAGCCTGGATATCCCACCTAAGATCTTTAAATGCAAGTCAAATTGAGTGGACTTTGGGATGGCTCCCGGTAAGAGAGGTAATACAAATGTCGGCCTTAAGAGTTATTTGTTTCTGTTGGGTTTGAGAAGTGTCCAGCCGTATGCACCACAAAGAGTTCTAAGACAGCTAGGAAGGTACCAAGTGGTGTCTGATGATGAAGATTTAAGTGTGCAAGTGATTGAACTACACCCCGAAGCCCCACTCCCTGAGGCTTTAATATAACGAATTAGGAATGGTTGTCGCTACTTGAAAGATTATACCCAAGTCCTAGATCCTGTGAAAGGTGAGATAGATCCGAGTTATGCTAAGTGGTTTGAGAAGAGATCTCGCGTGGATGATAAGCCAGAGCCCGAGCTCAAAAGGCCCGTAAAAAGGCCACATGTTCAAGCCTTTGATGATAAAATCCAAGAACGGTTCGCTTGGGGTGAAAAGGAAAAGGGATACAAAGAAACTATTCATGCCTTAAAAGAAATCTTGAGGAACCTCAATTTTGAGAAAGACTTACAAGCACAAGAAGTAGAAGGTGAAAAAAAGAGTCTGATTCGCGAGAATGAAGCCCTTCGTGTTCGGCTTCAACATATGAAGAAAGCCTCTGATGTGCCAGTGAGAAGTTGGAAAGACCAGAGAACCATTGCCAATCTAATAGAAAAGGTGCAAGAATATGACTCCATCTTCGCAAAGACTGAAAAGGTGTTGGACAGCTAAGGAAAAAATTGTACAGTTAAAATCAGGAGGCCCAATCTAGTAAGGATCGCCAAGTAACGAAATTTGAGGAAGAGAGGGCTCAATTCGAGAGAGAGAAGGCCCATTGGGTACGTTCAGAAGCTCAGCTCCATGCATAGTTGGAAGAAATAAGAAGGTACAATAGAGAATATCAGCATGTAGATATTGATAGGGAGAGGGCACAGCCGAGACTCGAGCAGGCTAGACTTCTGGCTCAGTTGGAGTTAGATTTAGATCGCGAGGACCACATAAGAGAGATAGCCACCACTCGCCAGCAGCAATTACAAGATCGAGACCAGAATTTCCAGAACTTCAGAGGTCAAGTCTATGATTTGGTTGATTATACCGCTCAAAGTTATGTGAACTGTCAAGGGATGGATTATGAGAAGTTTTTGGAACATGCACCTACTTTTTCCCGTCATCATGCAGCAGAGTTAGAGATGATGTATCGTATATTGGGGGGTCAACCATGTCAAGCCCCACCATGAGCAGATGTTCCAATGGTTGAAAGCAAAAAGATTGTGTTGAAACATGGTCGTAGTTGTTAGTATTTTCCATATAGAAGTTATGTTCTAGTTTAAGTCATTGTAAAGTCATTTAAATCATTCTTTTTAATCTTGTCAAAGTCTGTTCAGTCGTGTTCGATGTAATGTCCTTTTTGTCATTGTATTTTTAATGGTTTCGCTTTGTTTAAAAAAAAAACAAAACTATTGTTGTTTTCTCCTGAACTACGTAATGGTCTGATTCATGCGGCGTCATGATACGTAGGTAATTATCATCGAATGCGATTATAGCCATAATTAATCTAAAAAAAGCAAAAAAAAAGGGCATCAAATTCAAGATGTAAATAAACTAATTAACCAATAAGCCGGGATGAAGCATGAAGCCTTCCAAACTCATTCCAGAAACGAAAATGGCGTTAGGAGCATGACATACAATGTGTCATTAATATCTGCAAAATTCATAACTCTAACACGTTTGTTGGTTGTCATTCTTAAGAGATAAAGTTAAACAGAAGTGGTTGGCTTGTGGTTCAAACTGACGACTCACCCTTACAACACGAGATCAAAAGGAAAAACTAGAATGGCAAACAATAGTGAGAATGAGTCAGATAATGATGATATCCCTGGATAATTAGTTGAACAAGGTTCGGTACTGGTTTAAGAAGTAAGAGTGTTGAAACAACAATTGACAGAGATGTACCAAGCTTGGGTGAGTGGACAAGCACCGCCCTCACTACCCATAGGGCCTTCAGATAATCTTCATAATATGTCAGTTTCAAATCAAGTGCCCATCTTCATAACAAGTAACCCATTGTACCAACCTAGTTTCAGTCCGAGCATTAACCTTCCCATTATTCCCAGTTCCTCCATTCCACGTCTTCCAGCCACACCCCTCAGAAATGACCCAAATACTGTACCCATTGTCCCTACTTCCACCATTCCTCAACCGACTCTCGCTCAAAAGCTCAACAATGATCCACAGCTGAATGCTCATGATACCTAACATTACTCTCCAGAACTAACTTTCAAGGTTCCAGATTCATACAAGCATACTCCTCAGAACATGTTCCCAGTTGAGATCGAAAAGCCCGACAAGAATATGGAACAAGAGGAAATGACCAGAAAAATGAAGAGCTTGGAACAAACCATGAGAAACATATGATCCACAACTGAATGCTCATGATACCTAACATTACTCTCCAGAACTAACTTTCAAGGTTCCAGATTCATAAAGCATACTCCTCAGAACATGTTCCCAGTTGAGATTGAAAAACCCGACAAGAATATGGAACAAGAGGAAATGACCAGAAAAATGAAGAGCTTGGAACAAACCATAGAAACATATAGGGTTTGGGAGGCCACAAGAGTGTTTCATTCAATGATTTATGCATGTTTCCCCATGTTCATTTGCCACCCGACTTCAAGACCCCCCAAGTTTGACAAGTATGATGGTCACAGTGATCTTGTGGCCCATTTGAAGAGGTATTGTAACCAATTAAGGGGAGCGGGAGGCAAAGAAGAATTACTCATGGATTATTCTGGGGAAAGTTTGACAGGAATTGCTTCAAAGTGGTTCATAGATCAAGACATCTCTCACTGGTACGTTTGGAACGACATGGCTCAAAACTTTGTCCAACAATTTCAGTACAATATTGATATAGTGCCAGACCGCTCCTCTCTTGTCAACATAAAGAAGAAACTAATAGAAAGCTTTAGAGAATATGCAATCAAATGGAGAGAGCAGGCTGCTAGGGTCAAACCAACAATGAATGAGGCAGAAATGATTGACTACTTTCTCCAAGCTCAAGATCCTGATTACCTCCATTATATGTTGGCTGCCATTGGTAAACCTTTTGTTGAGGCGACTAAGATTGGGGAAATAGTTGAGAATGGCATGAAGTCTGGCAAAATTGTAATCCAGGCAGCCCTTAAGGCGACTACGCAAGCAATTCAAAGCAGGTCAGGAAGCTTCATAAAAATAAGGAGGAAGGATCCATGATGGCATCTAGATTCAGGGGAGTTCAAAGAGGAATAGTTCCTTCGTACGTGATATTCCAACAAGGACAATCCAATTCTCCTCAACATTATTATCCACCTTAGGGTCCCCGGTACTCAGTTCCCTCGCAACAATACACAGTGTTGAATGCTCAGGCTTATGCTAGGCCTCCCAATCACTAACAATGGCAAGAACCGATTCCACAAAGCTCCCGTCAACTCCGACCAAATTTTTATGTGCCATATATTCCTCATCCCAGACGGGAATATGTAAGAGAGCAGGAGCCAAAGAAAGAGTTCACCCTAATTGGAGAATCGTATACAAGCCTATTTCGAAAGTTGATGCAGTTGAAGTTGATTGAACCTATCATGTCGCGTTATGTGAATCCAAATTCAAAAGGTTTTGACTCCAATGCGAGATATGAGTATCACTCTAATAGCCAAGGTCATAATACCAAAAATTGTTGGACACTAAAGAAAGCCATTGAAAATTTGATTGAAGCAAAGGCAATTGTCGTGACAAACAATGAAGATACTCCTAATATCACAAACAATCCGCTCCTAGCTCATGATAATACACATTTTATTGGGATGATTAGTGATGATCAGGATTATATGCAATTTAGCAAGACAGAGATGATTGTTGGAACTATAGGGCAAGATCCAAAAGTGATATTAAGCCCGCCGTAATTGGCACCGTTGATTATGAAAGGTGCGAGTTCTAGTTCAAACTTAGTAGGTTCTGAAAAAATAGTTCTCTATGTCCCTGGAAGTACAAAAAGATTGAGGTTCAATTGGGTGGGCCAAAACTTTACATCCCTAAGGGAATTCAAAAGATTGATTTGAATAATGCTTTGAGAAATATAACAGAGCCAGTTGTGATCTGACATGTTGCACAACTCCCAGTGTCAAACACAAAAAGCTATTCCCTGGAATTATAATAAGGCTATCATGACATACAAAGGAAAAGAGATAGTGGAAGAAACAGATGAAATGGGAGGCTTGACCTGCTCTGGAAGGTGCTACTCACCAGAGGAATTGAGAAAAGCTAAGCAAGACAAGGAAAATCACTTTCCAGTGAAAGAACCCATTTCAGAAGAAGAAGTGGAGGAATTCCTTAAGAAGGTGAAAATGCAAGACTACTCAATCATTGATCAACTAAGGAAAACCCCCGCTCAAATATCTCTGTTATCTCTACTTTTGGACTCTAAATAACATCGCCGTGTGTTGATCAAAACTTTGAAACGAGGCATATGTCTCAGAAAAGACAACGGTGAATCAACTAGAAAAAAGGGCTGAAAGATTATTTGAGGTGAACAAAGTTTCTTTCGGCGATGATGATTTCCCTAATTTTTTTTAATTTCTTATCATTTTCAGTTTTGTTAATGCTAGTTTTAAAAACATGATATGCACGCGGAATTCATGCCTAGATCATAAAAAGTTATCTAATCTCAAAATAATGAATTAAGAAGTTGAGTATGATAAAGATGAGGCTCTTAAGGAAATAAAAAGGTAACTGGATAAATTTGAGAATAAGCCTAAGCCTAACTTAAATGAAACTGAGGAAATTAACCTAGGAAGTCCCAAAGAAACCAGAGAAACAAAAATAAGCATTCATAATTAACAAAAGACCAGAGATGCCATAATTCAAGTTTTGTTCGAGTACAGAGATGAATTTGCTTGGTCGTATGATGACATGCCGAGTTTGAGTGCTGATTTAGTGGTTCATAAGCTTTCCACATATCGTAATGTTCCATCAATCCAACAAAAACAAAGGAAGTTTAAGAAAGACATGAGTGATAAGATTAAAGAATAAATCACGAAGAAACTAAGTGCAAATGTGATCAGGGTCGTCCGATATACCACATGGTTAGAAAATGTAGTGCCTGTGCCAAAGAAGGATGGAAAAATCAGAGTTTGTGTTGACTATAGGGATTTAAACAATGCAAGTCCAAAAGACAACTTTCCCTTACCCAACATTCATATCCTTGTTGACAATTGTGCTAAACATGAGATCCAATCTTTTGTGGATTGTTATGCCGGGTATCACCAAATTCTGATGGATGAAGAAGATGCAGAAAAGACCACCTTCACCACTCCATGGGGAACCTATTATTATAGGGTTATGCCATTTGGTTTGAAGAATGCAGGGGCAACTTACATGAGGGCCATGACCACCATCTTCCATGACATGATGAACAAAGAGATTGAAGTATATGTTGATGATGTGATTATTAAATCCAGAACACAAGCGGATCATGTGCAAGATTTGAAAAAATTCTTTGAAAGGTTGCGAAGGTATAATCTCAAACTCAATCCAGCCAAATGTGCATTTGGAGTTCCTTCTGGGAAACATTTTGGTTTTATAGTCAGTCGAAGAGGCATTGAATTAGATCCCTCCAATATAAAGACCATTCGAGAGCTTCCTCCCCCGAAGAATAAAAAAGAAGTCATGAGTTTACTCGGGAGATTGAACTACATCGGCAGGTTCATCGCACAACTTACAACCACATGTGAGCCCATTTTTAAGTTGTTGAAAAAGAATGCTGCTATTAAATGAACATATGAGTGCCAAGAAGATTTTGATAAGGTTAAAGAATATTTGTCAAATCCTCTTGTTTTGGTCCGCCGGAACCTGGTAGGCCTCTGTTTTTATATCTCTCAGTAATGGATAGTTCTTTTGGTTGTGTTTTGGGTCAACATGATGCCGCAGGTAAAAAGGAACAAGCAATCTATTATTTGAGCCAAAAGTTCACTACTTATGAGGACAAATACACTCTTTTGGAAAGGATATGTTGATCCTTAACTTGGGTCACTCAGAAGCTTAGACATTATCTTTTGGAATATACAACTTGCCTCATATCCCAAATAGATCCCCTAAAGTACATCTTTCACCTTATGTGAGTATTTTAATTCCGTACAATTCATGAATCCCTTTTTCTTCAAATCATTATTCAATCGAAGACCCACGCGTCATCCTTTAACTACCACAATTACACCCTTATTCTACTATCAGGGCAGCATTCCATCTCTTTTAAGTTTTACTTATGACGAGTAACTCCTTTGAGTTAATTTAGGCTATACTGAGATTTCTATAACTTCGAGAAATCATCAGCTCCCTTGTTTTCACTGGGTTAATCCCGAGAACTTATCCGCTTTCTTTACCTTCTCACTTGCCTTTTTGTATCCTTACTCCTGCCTTCCTAAAACTTTGTCGCTTTGCCATACTTAAGCTTGTGACCTACCCATATCTATTTATATTACTAGTAACCTTCCTTCAACTTGCTTGCATCATATGTTTCCTTATGTCATTCTGGAACATCAAGCGAGACATCACATCGCTCTAACTCTTCTTTACTATCCTAATTAGCCTCCTCGATACCTAGAAATCATAGGCTGGAAGATATGCCACTGACGATTGTGAACAACTAATTTTTGACCACACCCAAATTCTATACTATTTTGGTGTAAATATTTCTTTTAGGTCTAATCTTAATATTTTAAATTTTAACTTACTCTTAATAGGTTTTATTTAACAAAATTTAAAAAAAAAACCCCGAAGAAAAAATACTCATATTCCTAGAATATTTTAAAAACCAATTTTCCTTGAGAACAAGCAGCACATGAGAATTCCTTAAATTGAAGAATCTTCTTGTTCTTCAATGTGTGCCCATTTGAATTTTCTATTATTCTGTGCATCATGTTAGAACTGAGATGGCCCAACCGGTCATGCCAAATGATAAAATTATTAGAAGTAGTAAACTTTTTGTTTACTATGCCATGTGATTCAATCACACCAATATTTGTGTGATACAACCCAGAAGAAAATGCGGGTAATTTTTCATGCACATATCTTTTACCCATTTTTATATAGTAATATAAAGGTATTCAACCTTTCCTTCATTTGATGTCTCAACATGGTAGCCATTTTGGCGAATAGCTTTGAAACTCAACAAGTTTCTTTGAGACTTACTACAATACAATGCATTATCAATATTTAATATCGTTCCTTTGGGAAATAATAAGGTTGCTCTTCTGGAGCCCTCAATCAACTTTGTACTACAGGATATTGTATTAACATAGACCTTTTTCATAACCAAATAAGAGAAAATTTTCTTTTCTCTTAATATTGTGTGAGTTGTAGCACTATCCAAAAGACATAAATCTTCATTACTCATCTTGGATCCAATTGAAGACTGAGAAATTTTAATTTCTTCATAAAAAAATAAAAGTACATCATGAGAAATACTGAAAAACTAACATCACCAACGACTACTTAAGTACTACTTAAAAGTAAAACAACTTTAGACGAGATAAAAGCACTGAAAATAATAACATAATTGCATTCCCCAATAAAATGATCAAACTTTAGTTTTGATCTCCAAAGAAATCTTCAACTTCCAAATGAGTAAGATCATCGAGGCCTTGAAAATCATCATCTTTCAAAGCAAGATTTGCCTCGATATTTTCGTCATTTTTGTTTGAAGGCCCTGTCTCAAAATCATTTTTAAAGGTCAAGTGTGACTGCACTAGGGCATTAGCAGAAGATGCTCCAACATTATTTGCCTTTCTTTTGATGGAGTTTTGATAAAGCCTGACAAAATGCTCAGGTGCACGACATTCAATTTTCCAATAACCTTTAATGCCACAGCGGTGGCAGTTACCGTTTTTGCCTCTTGAAGGATTGTTTTGAGAACCCATATTGTTCTCTCGTTTTCCATGGCCACCACGATGACGACTATCATATCGTCTCTTACCATTGCCATGCCCACGTGCATTCATATGACAATGATTATTTTTCAGTCTTTTTCTAGACTTATCACGTCTAGCTGCCATATTTGCTTCAGGAAGCGGAGCTGACCCTGTGGGACGGGCTTCATGATTTTTCAGCAAAAGGGTATTATGTTGCTCAGCCACCAGAAGACATGAGATCAACTCAGAATACCTTTTAAAATCCCTTTTACGGTATTGTTGTTGTAATACCATATTTGAGGTATGAAAAGTCGTAAAAGTCTTTTCCAACAAATCCTCATCATTTATAACTTCCCCAAATAATTTCAATTGTGAAGTTATTCGAAATACATCAGAGTTATATTCACTTACGATTTTAAAATCTTGTAGCCGTAAGTGCATCCACTCATATCGAGCTCTTGGCAATACCGTAGCCTTAAGGTGATCATACCTTTCCTTCGCGCTAGTCCAAAATTCAATTGGATCTTTCACTGTTAAATATTCAACCTTCAAACCTTCATCCAAATGATGACGAAGGAAAATCATGGCCTTCGCTTTGTCTTGGCTTGATGCCTCATTATCCTAAGTAATGGTGTTACCAAGGCCTTTAGCGGCTAAGTGAATCTCAGCATCGAGAACCCATGATAGGTAATTCTTTCCAGAAATGTCAAGTGCCACAAACTCAAACTTTGACAAATTTGATATAGTAAAAACTATCAAAGAAAATAAATGAATTAGAAATGATTAAGATGATAGTGAAAATAAATAAATAGATATAAACATTACGAATGTTTAAATTGTGTTGCCATAATACATATAGTGGTAATGATAACCTTAATCTAATTATTAGTACTTATGAAAATTTGAGAATGAAAGGTTACGTATTATACCAAACAACAACTTCTGTAAATGAAGACAAAATATTGATAATAATATAGGTTTAAGGTGATGGATTTTAACGTCAATAATTAGCAATTTTTCATGTTTGCCACAGTGTAGTGTGATTTATATTGATTCGTAATGATCATGATAACAATTTGACTTAATTCATACAATACAATACAATACCACTAGAATGGCAAGGAGAGAAGAAGAAATTTAGAAGATAACCTGTTATACCTTTCAGATGAAGAATTGTACTTAACTTTCGACAAGGCTAGAGTCGTGCTGATGTGTTATAAAATAAAAGCGATTTAGTAAAACATGAACAAGAAATAGAGATATAGAGATATAGAGAGAAAGAGATTTTCTTCTTCAATTGTGTGTCTTTTCCTATCTATTACAAGTCCTTTATGTAGGCATAAAAAGTGAAGAAAATATGTCATGGAATATGTCTTGAACATACAAAATATGTCATTCACTATGTTATTAACCATTTGAGATGAAGATCATGAAAGAAAAATAGACATCCACCATAAATTAATATTTATCATAACAAAATTCGAGTTTACCTTGTTTTTTGCCCTATGCCTATCCTTTTTTCCTTATTCCTCTAAATCGTCTCTTAAACTTAGAACATATTCATTCCCTTCTCTTATCCTCGAACCTTCGAACCCTAACCCCTTCGGCGAGTCACAAGGCAGTCCGTCAAGGCTCCAACAAAGGCTACCAAATTGCTTCTCTAATATACATCCTCTAGCTCACAAATAGCCTTGGGTAAGTAATTTAATGGCAGCGACAAAGATTTAGCATTTGGCTTCTCTGTATTCTTACCAGTTGATGTGAGACCACAAAGTTCTTTGTGCTTGGGTAAGTTATTAATGTTGTTTTGATTATTTTTTCATCCAATTCTACCTAATTTTGTACCATAACTGTGTGGGTGAAAACAATAATTGGGGTTTTTCAAGTATATCATCTTATTAGGGTTTCCCGATATATACTCCAAGTGAAGTCAAACACTTTATTTGTAAGTTTGTATGCTTGATTGAAGTTAACCCTTGAGCTTTTAGAATTTATTGTATTTTTTTTTTTTGCTTGGTTCCTTTGAGCTGTTTTAATATAGAGAAGTTGTAGAGTAATTGGTTATAGTTTTTAGGCTTAATTAATGGCAATACCTAGGAGTAAAATATTAGTAGCCCATTAAATTGAACATTCTAGAATTTTTAGGGAAAATGTGTGCCTTATGTGCTTTAAACAATGTTAAAATTTCTGTGCTAAGAAGATGTTTGAAAATATTTCACAATCAACACCTTTGAGTGTCCCAAACAAATATAGATGCAATTTACTGGAAGCGCTAATTGTATATCAATATTATAATTTATTTTTTTAAAACTTATTGTATTGATCTTTTTGTTTAGTCATACATAAGATCAAAACATAAAAATATAATTTTTAGAATGGAAAGATTTCACTTCGATAGTAATGATTGTGTGAACTAATAATGGTGCTTAACATTGAAATATGAACTTTCAAATATCTTACTGGTATTAGCTTTAAAAAGAAACCACTTAATATATTTAGTTACTTTTGATTATTATTTTTTATTGATCATCCTGGTTATGCAATTTTATATACGATGTGAGAATATTTAAAAGAAATATCTTTGTATACTTTAAAACAGTATTTATGTGGTAGATTGCAAGTAAAAGAAGATCGATGTGGTTTGCATTTGGATAATAAGATGTTACTATTCTGCTTTCTTAATGATAGGCTTTAGTAGTTGTCGTTTATGAGGTAGAAGTTTCGAAGCTTACTGTGTTGTAAAGGAATATGATAGCATGGCTCAGCTAGTAAATTTTAGTCTACTTCTTACAATCTATGGCCTCCCAACTTCTGATGCTTTCTTCTGTTATCTTTAGAGTCCAACCAGCTATGTTTTCCTTTTTAATTGAGAATGTTAAATCTCCCTCAATGCCTTTATTATATCATGAAGGTATGCTAGTCACTTTCAGTAATGGGGCATCTTTTTAAGAAATAAAATGAGGCATCTTTGTGCATCTAGTTGTTGGAAAATGAAAATTGTGGAGATGAAAATTATGTATATCTTATGCATAACATAGTACTTTTCTTATTATTGTTAAGATCAGTAATCTTAAAATCTATTATTGCAGAGCTTTTTAAAGCTTTAATTCTATTGAATCCCTCTCCCCAAAACCTTGAGTTACAGTCGCTGCTCAAGTAAGAAAGATAATAATTTCCTGAAAATTTTTCTCCCTTTCCACGAAAGCATTATTTATCTGAAGGTTTTACTTTTGGAATTAAGGTTTGAGAGGTATGCCATTAACTGTTGAGCAATCTGTGAGGATACTTACATAAGAAACATTGGATTTAAAATTAGAAGTACAAGTTAATTATATGATATATTAATGATATGAATAATTTAGAGGTTAAACTTGACATTATAAAAACCTATAATTTTCTTTGAGAGTGAACTTAATTCATAATTTTCTTATGGTAATGAATCAATAGATGAAAATCTAGCCGTAGAGAATGAGACTTCTAGGAATGTAATTGGCGAAGAGAAAGTACAAAGATTTGGGTTCTTAATAGTTGAATTTTTTAATAGGATCAGTATGCCAAAACCAGAGGAATTGATATAGTTGAATTGATAGAAAGGAAAGTAGGAACAGTGATGCAATTTTGAGCAATTGTTTCGTGTATGCCTCATTACTAATTTTGCTTTTAAGGCACATTTTGAGTTCTTTAGGTCCTCATTGTTGCACATAGATTGTTATTTGAACGTTTATTGAAAATATGTGATGTACTGGGCTTAGCTGGTGTTCTCATATAGGAGGAACTTAGAGTTTCTCTTTAATTGGAATTGTTGGAGATTTATCACATTTGTCTTTAATTTGTGATGCTTCAGTTTGTCTGTGGTAAAGGAGGGAGTTAGGTAATTTGAGGATGTAGGGGTAGGTTTGCGTCTCTATGGAGGAAAATGTTACTATGGATAATTTTACAGCATTTGGTTGGGTATGAAAGTAGGTAACATATAATAACCATTCAGGGTCTAGGATATGGTCTGAAAATGGTGTGTTGGTGATATTTTTAAGCTATGTTGCTGGTCTCGTCCAAAAAATGCCACTGCACCCGTATCGAATCCTCCAAATGCATTACTTTTAGAGGATCCTGACACGCACCCAGTGACATTATTGGAGGATCCGAGCAACATATCTTTTTATTAGTAAAGTCTGAAAACCATGTTTAAGTATTGATTAAAATAAGTTATGGATAAGAGTTAGGGGCAGAGACTAGATTTTTTGATGTAAAGGTTCAATCTTTGGATCTTTTTCACTGAGGCCTTTTGAAGAGACTCGTTGTTCCACTTTATTATTTGTCCTCTAAGCATATATTGGATACTCTGTTTACCCCCTTCTTTGGTAACAATGGAAATAATTGGGATATTTGGAAAGGAAAATATCTAAATTGAGTGAGTTATTTTAGTGTCAGACTTGTTACTTTAAGATTTTATTGATCTTCGGGTCTATCTGTTGGGTTCTTAAAGATTCTTCATTTTAGTTGACATATTGATTGACCTCGTTTTGTGCTCCACAATACTTATTTGGGACAATGAAAAGCGAGTTACTCTATTTAATTTCTTTGCTAAATAAGGATATTTCATTCTTACAATTGAACTTTTTCATATGTAATTTTGTGAATAAACTACTACTCATCTATTCATAGATGACTCCTAAGTTTTAGTTTCTTCTTTCTCTGTCAATGATCTTGATTTGATATATCGTTGAAAGAAATTAAATGGAGTGAAATTAAGTACTTACTGTAAGTACTTAAATGCTTATATTTGCTTCCAAACACTTGTCCGATTCTTGCTTCCCATCTGTTACTGTGATGATGCTTGAAAGTTAATTAAATTCAAAGAATCTTTTGTTAATTTTGAGCGAAAAGGTCGTAAAGGATTGGAATATTGGCTAATGGATAAGGTGTCTCTATACTCAGATATACCTTTGATTAAACCAGTTCTTCTATTGTAAAAAGAAAAAATGAAAAGAGAACACGATTGGGTTAAGGAAAAGATTTCTTAAATTTTAGATGGAAAATCTAGTAGTTGTTAAGTATATGGACCTTCTTAGTGAAATTGGTGAAAGTTAATGTACTCCAGTACTCGATAGCAGCCAAATCCATTTATATGCTTGTGCTTTTATAATTAGTCTATTTGAAGCAAAAAAAAAATACTAGTGTTTATTTAACATTGCTAAAATGAAGAACATAACTTGAATATTATCTCATACCCTTATTTATCATTTTTTGTAGGTGAAGTAAATGAGCAAAGGAAAGACGAAGTAGTGAAGATCTCGCTCAATTTTGGATAGTTGCCGAATTTTAGATCTTCTAGGATCTTTTCTTTTCGATCATTTTGAAACTTATACGAACTCTTGAATTGTAAAACAGTTTGATATTTTGCTTTTATTGATATTATTAGTTGGATAATTTGGATTGTGCTTATGAATTGTTTCATTTTGTGATATATATAACTTTTAGTGTATTATATTTTATTATGTGTAAATATTTATTCACAACCAGGGGTAACCTATTTGGGGTGTTGCTATAGGTTCTTTGAATCGTTGCTATAGGTACTTTGAACTGTTGCTATATATTCAATACTAATTTTAGTCTCAATAAAACTGTTGCAACAGTTACTCAAAACTGTTGTAATAGCTTTAATAACCATTGCATAGAATGATGCAGCAATGGTTATTAACCGTTCCAATTGATTAAAAATTCCGTTGTAAGAGGAAGAAAAAACCGTTGCAATAGATAGTGATATAACAACGGTAGGGGTGTACATAGGCCGGGTTGGTTCGGATTTTTCAATTACCAAACCAAACCAATGGTGTCGGATTTTTAAATCTATAAACCAAACCAAACCAACGAAATCGGGTTTTTCAATCTCGGGTTTTATCGGGTTTTTCGGGGTTTTTTGGGTTTTCGGGTTTTTTTTTCCCGATAAGTCTTCATAGCACAAATATATAACTTGTGCTTCACATACTTCTCTAATCCTACAAGAATACAAATATATAATATATTTTTCAAGAAAATAATACAATAATATGAGATGCGTCATAACATTGTACTAAAATATTCAACAACAAAAATACTAAAATCCATAAAGAAAATATTACTAAGTAATAAGCCA